>BMAV01018372.1:39033-49465 GCA_019973955.1 Trichonephila inaurata madagascariensis
GGTCAAGAAGATAACTTAGAAGTAAGGCATCAAACACAGGCGAATACCTTACAAATGCAGTACCATTGATGATAATTATACAATTTAATTAGTTCTCTAAGAATTTGTCCTTTCACAATTACTTTTCCAGTTTAATATTTATGTAGAAATTATCTCCAAGCCTATTTTTTAAGAATATTACATGTTTCCTTTTCCAGCTACAATCGGGATTAAAACGAATCCCACCATTTCTTTTTTTCTATCACTTACAGTGGAAAAGAGTGGTGGGAGAGGGGAGTCCCGCTTAGATAGGCTCTGATTCATGGCGTAGGCGATGGGAGGAGACATTACAGCGTTTCGTGTCGTTTCGGAGTGGTGAAACATACTGCAAATCCATGTTCTCTTTGGAGACTAAAGTCACAATTTTTGAAGTGATAACTTCTATTGGCGCAATTTGCTGGAGAGTGAAATTCGCTGAACGTCACTCTCGGGAATGTAAGGCTTCTTCGGCCTTTTTCTCGTTCATTCACATACACACCCCTAAAAAAGAAAGTGGGGTCGTTTCCCCCTGCCACTCTGAACCGGGGTAGCTTGTCCCCCCACCACCACCAATACGCCGTAAATTTCCTAGTTTCGATATAAAGGGGATCTAATGGAGGGGGGCTCCTCCCCCTCTTTCTACAAGAAATGAATGCTTGATACTTCGAATCCTAGTTGAAGCATGCAAATGAAACGTAATATTTTTTAAAAAATAGGTTTAAAGAGAAAGAGGAATCCTATACTAAAATTAAACATAAAATGTAGAAAAAGAGCAAATTTTTATAGAACTAATTAAATAGTATAATTATCATTAGCAATATTGCAGTGATCTTAAGAATAAAAATCTATTTTTGTAAGCGAATCGGAATAGCAATGAACAAATAGTTCTATTAATCACATTACTTAAATATACTTTGAATCTAAAAAGAGAAAATTAAAACAAAAATTTAAAATAACAAAATTAAATATACAGATATTAAGAAAAAGTTACATTAAATAATTTAAATACAAGAAAACAAAATATAGTTAAGAAAACTTTCCTTGCAGCAGCACCGGATATATTTGTACAAAACTGCCATACAATGACAAAGAGCTAGGTTAAGTCAGAGATTATGCGATATAAATCTTCTGATTATAAATCCTTTTTTAAAGGTTTTGACTTAGATTCCTCTCTTCTCAATCAACTACCTTTCTTACCATCCCTTTGCTTAAATTAATTCATGGATAGAATTGAATATTGTTAAATTACAACCAAAATTCACAAAGCCGGATCGGGTCTTCTGAACAAATTACCTATGATTTTAAGTGGGGATTTTAAAGTAGATTTTTCAAAAGACAAATCAAAACCTTCAGTTCTCTTTTTAAAATCAAAATTCAATTTAATTATATCAAATGATCCAAACGAAGCACGAGGAAGTACGGAACAACGCTTGAAGGAGTTTTTTTTTATAGATATTTAAATAAAATTTTGAATCTAATGAATTTATAACCTATTTCAGCTACCATAAACCTATTGTTTCCTTCTTAGAGAATACAATTAATTCCCAAATATATTCCCAATTATATATATATATAATTCCAAATATATTTCCAAATAAATTCCCAAAACATTTCGCACAAAGATATTACTTTATGAGTACAGACATATGAATAAATTATTTTATAGGACAATACTAATATACTCTTGTTTTTATTCACCTAATTCCTGAAATAACATTACAAAATTTGAAGTTATCACTTCTATCGTGTGGTCATAAGCAAACACTTTTTTTTTTTTTTTTTGCGGGGTTTTTTTTTCGAAATTTGTTCCAATACTTTTATATATGGTTGAAAGTAGCGGAATCTAAAAGCGAGGTAGCATAAAATTCGCGAATTAGCAAAAAGATAAAAAAAAAAGTAGCGGAAAGTTTTAAAAAGTTGCAAAATTCGCGAAAAATCGCACGACCTGGCAACATTGGGGAGAGGGGAGTGAGTATGCAGTTTTATGGTGCCAAATTTGGCTGAACTGCGCCAAACACTTGTTAAAATATCACAATTATTAAAACACATGCATATATAAGGGGGGGGGGGGCCGAACTAAAGACGCCTGTAGGTTCGAAAATCAAACCGATGTTTTTTCAAACACATCCAGCTGCCTCGGTGCCGTATAATAACAGTGATGAATTTTTTATCATCCTATAATCAGATTCTGAGTTTTGTTTTGTCTCCCGAATGAGTAGAGCTTTCAGTTTAAAAAGTAATCCTAATTAAAAAATATCTCATTGTTGACCGATTAAAAAAGGTTTGGTAGGAATGCCTTAGAGCAGGGGTGGGCAGACTTTTCCAGGGTGCGGGCTACATCTAATTTTTTCAAGCTTTTTTGTTCCACCAATTGACAGTGGCGCGTACAAGGAAGGAGGGGGGGGGCACTAGTTCGAACCCTCCCCCACAGCCCTTGATTTTTTTTTACCGATTAATTTTAATTCTTACTTTTATTTTTACTTCTTACTTTTATTTACAGCACTAAAAAAAATGCGTTTAAAGCAAAACGCAAAATACAAACATAATAATAGCCACAAATATAATAATATCAAGTGATGCATTTATTATCAAACAATTCAAAATATATAAAAAATAAAATATTTTTATCTAAAGTTAGTTTTCGTTGTTATAGTCAGTAGAAGACTTATAGTCTGCATACTTCAGCCAATCTAGAATATTTCAGCATGTATAATTACTAACTGCTAAAATCTTCAGATGGTCACCCCAAAATGTCTCGACGGTCGATCGCGATCGGCGTAATGCCCACCCCAGCTTTACAGTATAGCAAATATATCCTTTTAAAAACGTATCAGATTGCTGATTTTATGAAATTTCAACTTGCATTTAAAATGGTATCTGATTATCTATATAATATGTAGGTAGATAAATTTTAATAAAAAGTTGAGAAATATGGTTCCGATTATCGGTTCAAAGCGAAAAACAAATTTCCTTAAAATCATAGATGATATTTTTTTTATGAGGTTGGCTCCAACTTTTTCCCTAACTCTTGTTTACCGCCAACTTGGCAAATTAATTTTACTTTTCGAATGCGAACGAAACCTCGCATTTCTGAGTTTCCCGATCAGGGAAATGGGTATTATGTATGTCTAGAAACTCGCCGCCATTTTAAAAATATTCTGTCATTCGAACTCAGTTATCCTCGTTCCATGTTCTACATACTACATTGTTGTATTCCAAAAAACATTTTTTCCAGAATTCGATTTTTTTAGCCAAGCATAAATTTCGCGATTTCTTGTATTCCGTAATTTTGCTAATGATGAGCTTTGGGAAAATATTTATTAGGATAAGACATTCAATAACATTGTATATAATTTTATTTACAAAATTTATTACAATGTTTTCTCTCCCTTTTTATTAGCTCACTTAATTTAGTGAGGTTTTTTTTTATTTCTCTCACTTAATTTAGTATATGTTTAACCACAGGCACCTCACTCGCGCAAAAAACAACCTTCACGCGCCTGGCATCAGATACCCAAGGGTGATTACATTCCGTTTTTACCGTAAAATTTGTATACAAAGGTGAAAAAGGAGGAAATACAATATGTTTATTACGCTTTTCACTAGTAAATTTAGTGTTCCTGTTTTTTTTTTTTTTATTATTATTAGGGCATTCAGTACATTGTTTATACACTTCTTTAGTCTTCGTCGCGAATGTGAGTGATGTTTTCACTGAACCTTAATTTTTTTTTTTTTAAATTTCGTAGAACCATTGCTTGTTGGTTTTTACATTCTTCCGATAATCGAAATCCAAAACACTTCAGAAATCAGCGTCTGGTTCAATGTTTAGTATAGGTGATACTTAACAAAATAATTTGAGCATTTATTGTCGCAACGTTCAGCAACATAAAAAAATATTGCCATAGGCTAACGATTAGATTTTCTAGCCATTGAATATAATGTAATCATTTTATCAAGGATGATAATTACTCCCTCTGTTAAACTATATTTGGATAGATTTCAGTAGAGGAATCATACTTGCTAGTATACTCTTCATCATTCGATTCTTCCTCAACGTCCCCTCGAAGAGACTTTTTTCAACCGAAAATACTGTTGTTGTACTATATCTCTCTATTAAATACTGTATCTAATAAATTACTTAAATATCACATTTCTTCATCGTAAATACTATAATACGCCATAGCATAAGGAAGATTTAAAACGTGCTCATGCATTCAGAACTGTAACGGTGATTTATGCGCAGGGTAGGATATACTCGAAGAGGCGGTATCCATAAATATGCATTTAGAATTCCCCTACAAGCTAAGGCCCCTCAAAGGATATGACCTTCAGCTACACGAGAAAGTATTCATTTTCCGTAAAAGGTTTAGATGGAGTACAGAAAAAAGTTAGGCGATGGGTATGACATACCCTGCGCGTGAAGTGCCGGTTTAATACAGCTACTTAGTATCTTCTAAAGAGAGCTTTTCAGCATTTGTTTTTAATTTAAAGGATGGACAAATGTTGATTCCTAGATGCAATTAACTGATTGTTTATTGACATCCTACTCCGAAGCTGTTGGCGACGGCAGGTCCGCTTAGACACGTGCCTAGGGCACAAAAGATTTGGAGGCACAAAAAATTGGAGGGTGAAAAAAGAGAGAAAAATTAAAATTATAGAGACTGAAAAGTTAAGACTGAAATAAGATCTACTATGGAAAATGAAAAGCTTAACGGTTTGATGTTGCTATGCACTCAAAATGGTATTGCAATGGAAATTGATTATAGTGAAGTTATTAAGGATTTTCTCGGAAAAAATCATTCCTTTTTTGAAGAAAATCTTCGTTGCACAAGTACAATGACAGGGACTCAACAAAGAATAAGGATGTCAAAACGTAAAAGATAATAAAGCGATAAAAAAGATGATAATTAACACAAGTTCATGCAATAATATATACTTAGCTTAGTGGCGCAATAGCCCATGAGGGTCAAGGCTTACTGTGCTCAACTCAGTACACGCGACCTTGGACCTTGAGGTACATAAGCAGATGTTCCGGTCAGGTGGTCAGTCGGACGCAAAACCCCCAGTGTTTAAGTCCCCAAGCAAGATTGGTACTCATTTATCAACCCAGTAAAGGGATGAAAGGCGGAGTCAACCTTGCCCAGCCCGGGGTTTGAACCTCTGACCTATGGTGTGGAAGCACTAACCACTCAGCCACTGGGCTTAATAATATATACTCAATACTGTTATTGCAAACGATTTCATTAATGTACTGTGCTAATTTACAAGAGGGAGGGTGGTTCGTGAGCAAGAAATAAAACAAAAGTAAGAAATGAGCAAGAGTGGCCAAACCGTACTACTATTCTTTCCTTACGATTGTCAGTCCATAACACGCCGGGTCCATAGGGGATAGATAATGGAAAGACTATTCAAATAGCAAAAACAAAGAAAGGGGAAAGTTAAGGGAAAATCCCTCCCGAAACAAAACAGGAAAAGTAAGAACTGAAGGAGGCACAGCTATTGAAGTGCCTAGGACGCCGTAGAGGTTAAAAAGGGCCCTGGGCGGCGGTCCTCATAATTTAACACTTGGGTCAAGAGACGAAGAAGATACCTAAATTCGGCTCCCATTCTCCAAATTTCCACATCACGCAAGTTAAGCAACCATCAGCACCTTACATGCTATGACCTACTGTGATGTTGAGAAAATTCTGATCTTGAGATGACAAATTAATAGATATCTTTTAAGTTATGAGCTAATATTGAAAAAAAGAAATGTTTAAAGTGTTAGAAAATTAAGGAGTGACTATATTAATGAAATGTTTTCTAACTACTGAGACTTTTTTTAAAATTCATCTTTGCAAATGTATGTCTGTAATGTTAGTTTTATCCCAATAGTATTTACTTAATAAGAGAGACTAATTTTTGCACATTTCCCCTTACGAAACCTTACCGGAAAATGTTATCAATATAGCTCTATATATACTCATGACCAAAATTAAGGTCAAAAACATGTTTTTCGTCATAATTTTAAAATGAGGCAGGAAAAACTGATTGTATTTTATTTATTTTGAAGAACAGGTAGTACAATATCAACCTTCAGTTATGGAAAAGATGTTGTTTAGCGTTAGTTTTTGCAGAATTACTGGATTGAGACCATTCTAGCACATGGGAATTTTGCCTCCAGTTTTGTGAATATTGCATTAAAACAAACAAGTAACCTTAAAATTCTGCGTATAACGCGCACCTATACTTTCAAGCTGCAATTTTTAACTTTTAGATATATTTGCTGTGTTACGCGCACCCTTTTTTATGAAGAAACCTGAAATATACGTGCGCAATACTCTTACATTTTTAAGTCATTTTTATTCGAGCTTTCAAGCTTTAAAAGAAATAAATATATTTCTAGAGCTACCACCCTTTAAATTCATATAAGGAATGTTATTCTTTTTAAATAAGCAGTATTTGATCTGTGTTAAGGTGGCCAACCGTCCTCCTTTTATAGGTTCTGCCTTCCTCGAAAAGTGTCCTCTTTTTCGATATTTTAAAACTTATCTGTTAATCTCTGTATTTAGAGATGAATCAAACATGTTTTCAAAATGTCGAAGGATGGTTTGAAACAAATACCACAGGAAATAACAGTTTTCAATGGTATTTTTTTACTTTGTCGCAAGTAAATTGGGCAGATATAGAAAATCCCGTTGAGTTTTTATCGAAAGAAATGCCTTGTATTAAAATCAATAACAATTGTCTGTTTGAAGTAGAAAGAAGACTGAATGCATACTTAAATTTTAATAAATTAGAACTGTTGGAAAATCAACATGCTGCGAAATTGGTAAAAGATGGGTGAAATTACTTAAACCATTTCAAAAATGAACACATTCCATATGAAAATGTAATTATTCTTGTTGAATGTACATTGTGCTGCCCTGGAACTAATGCAGCAGTTGAAAGAGTTTTTTTTCAATTGGTAATGATTTTTGTGAAGTGACTAGTGAGAAATCAAAATTGAATGTAATATTTTAGCTACAGTGCTCACAGTAAAACTCAATATGAAGGCTATTTTTTGCCCTACTTTATTTGCCTTAACTTTTTTTGCCCTAACTTTATTAAAAATGAAATGTTGACAAAAAAAACTTCATTCAATGGAAAAATAATCGTTTAAGATAATAATTAAGAAGAATGTAAGTGTAATTAGCGAATTTTAGTTTGAATTAATGAAATGTTTCATATATTTAAGTTGTAATTTTTTCTTAAATTTTTCGTCCTCCTTTTCATTGTAAAAAAAAAAATGGTTACCTTAGTCTCACTCAATTTTCAGTGGTCTGTGTTGTTTATTTACTCGGCTCGTCTCGACTTCTCCCTCGTTGGAGTCTAAGGATGCACTGAATACTATGGGCGCTAGAGGTCGCTGTACATTCTCATACACGTACATTCAACATGCCCCTTCCCCGGCCTTGCACAATGTTTTTAAACATGCAAGAGTTATACAAAACATAATCATAATAATAACTCACTGAGACACAATATTTAAAATACAAACAAAACAATATACAGTAGAACGTCGTTTATCCGAATCAATTGGGACCGGACACCGTTCGGATAATGGAAAACCGAATGCGATCCATGCAGTATATGAAACCGGACACTATACGAATATTGAAAATCATCACAGACGGGAAACATGTTTGAAGAAAAAACAAAATAGGTGCAAAATGTCGCAACTTTACCTTTATTGTGGAAAATAATCCTTTTTCTTGGCTGTACCATTGTATACCTTCGTTTTTTCGCTGCAAGGTCTCTGATTCTCTTGAGCAGCAGTAGTTGAGTAGGACAGCACTCTGATTGTTGTTCGTACCATTCCATAACTGTCTCTGCCACAGAAAACGCGTCAGCATTTGATAGACTCTCGCTATTTTCATTGTTGTTGTTGTCTCGGTCTTCATGCGTTTTATCATCGACAGGGTCGGATTCTTCTGCACGGAAGTTACAATCTCGTCGTCATTGCCATCCAGGTTTCTCCATCTTCTCCATCGCTTTCTTGAAATCCTGGGATCGATTGGACAAAGTCGGTAATCTCCTCTCTGTGATACAACACCTCACTTGGAAACAAACTAATCTAATATTCCACGCAGATGTTCACCAAATCACACAACTGAAATTCCCCAAATATCCATGACCTTGGATTTTCCCTTCACTTTTGGCCTCACGCGAAACAACTGTTGAGCATTGCTTTGTTCGAAAACTTATTCATATACAGTACATGTAGTAGACAAAAAAAACTGGTTCGGATATTTGACGCTCTGGATAATAAACGTTCGGATAAACGACGTTCTACTGTAGATCGGAAAATGGACTACCAGTTGATAGAGAAGTAAAAGAAGAGTTTCTGGGCTTTTATGCAGCCATCAAACTGCATGCTACCGAATTAGTCAACCAGGTGACTACATTATTTATCGACAAAAACATTAACTTAAAAAAATGTTGTAGCGGGTCTATTCGCGTTCTTCCAACTAATCCTCTTGGGGAATAATGGGTCTTTATAAATATTATTCTGTTGAAAACTTTCCTTCTCCGAAGAAGATATGATTCAGAAGAAAAAGTAGTTTTCATGCTATGTAGATCATTGATATTATTTGTGATAGCCATACTATAATATCGTTGAATTTTTTATGTTAAAATGTCGGTGAGTCGGTTACGACCACTTAGGCATCTTCCATCACTTAAATTTTTTTTCTCTGTTTCACTTTTAAGATCCAAAAGACGCGTACACATACACTTTTGGATAAGACCCATTTCAGTCAAATTTTCCCGCTAGAACATCATATGGATTCGCGCTCATCAAAAACTTATTTGAGGGGAAATACGGGTGCTTCTAGCATAGCTCATTTGATGCGCGTCAAGGAGTAGCTTCATTTAGAAAACTAAATAAAATTACTTCTAATTATCGTATTTCCTCATATCATATATCATTTTAAACCGAAGTATTTGGGCTTTTAAAAAATATAAAAAGGTGAAAAAATTGATAAATTTCAAAAATTCATGTGACCTCCTTAAAAGAAATTTAGCTTATCTTTATTTTCTTAAAAATTAGCTTAGAAAAATTTATATTTCATTTTTAAACCTCATAGATATCAATTCTAATTAGTGATATTCTAAAATAATATTGTTCTTAATTTTTCATGTCTCTAATAATTATTAACGATTACATTACTTAAATCAGCTGATATACCTGCACTTCATTTTTTTTAATTGATGTAACTTCTTTGCTCAAATGTGAATGGGATTTTAAGTGCTATTTTTTTAAAAATTAGCTTATTTTTATATACAGTGGGCCACAAAAGTGTTCGTACACTTGCAATTTCTTATAAAATTTAATGTTTTTGACTAATAAAAATTAATATATTGTAATTGTAATTTTTTTAAGATATCTGCAACTTGTTCTTAATGGAATGACATAATTAATTTTTTAAAAAAATAGTATACCTATTTTTTAAAAAAATTAATAATCAAAAAGCTTCAAAAACCACAAAAGTTTTCGTACACTTAACAAAAATCTCAACTTAGCTTTAAATATTGTATTTCTTTCTCAATTTAGTACTTAGTAGGATATTTTTTAGTGTCCACAACAACTTTTAAGTGTCTTGGTATAGATTTAATAAGTTTTTTGTATTTTCTGAATCAATTTTCCTCCATTCTACTGTGATTATTGTTTTTACTTCCCATTTTGTGTTTATTTGTCCTGTTTTCTTTTTTTTTTTTTTTTTGCATTAAAATCTTACCAAATATGTTCTACTGGGTTAAATAAAGTGGTTGAGGACGTGTTTTCATAATTTAGGGACAGTTATAGAGACACCAGTGGCGTACATTGAGAGCAGTGCACTTGGCGTCATTATCCTGTTAAAAAATGAAGTCGTTTCCAATATCCAAATTTCGGGCGAATAATTTAAAATTTCTCTTTAAAATATTTAAATAAAGCTCATGATTCACAATATCAACAAAAAATGCCAAATTACCTAATTCTGTGGCCGATTTACACCCCCACGCAGGAACACTTCCACCGTCATGTTTTATTGATCCAACTACATTCTTGGGGTTAACGTTCAAAAAATTCAATATTGACAGCAAATTGATTGGGATGGCAGATAATTCAACATTTTTGGTTCCAATGGGCCTATAATAGCTTGTAAATGAAAAAATAAGGAATATAATCCCATGAATTTATGTGGAACAAGAACTCCACCTCCATGCTTCAGCATAGAAGTGAAGGTGTTCTTGCGTGGGTGTGTAAATCAGCCACAGAATTTGGTAATTTGGTTTTTTTTATGGTATTGTGAATCATGAGCTCTATTTAAACATTTTAAAGATAAATTTTAAATTATCCGTCCAAAATATTTGGATATTGGAGACGACTTAGTTTTTCAACAGGGTAATGACG
>BMAV01018372.1:49787-137837 GCA_019973955.1 Trichonephila inaurata madagascariensis
TTTTTCAGTAGCTTTTTGATTATTAATTTTTAAAAAAATAGTTATAATTATTTTTTTAAAAAAAATAGTATGTCATTCTATTAAGAACAAGTTGCAGATATAAAGAAATTACAAAATTACAATATATTAATTTTTATTAGTCGAAAACATTAAATTTTATAAGAAATTGCAAGTGTACGAATACTTTTGTGGCCCACTGTACATAAGGAACTGAGCAAAAATATTTCAAATTTTAGTATGATTATGGAGTGTACATTGAAGAATTTTTTAAGTTTTTTAATAAACAGCAAGTTTTGTTATAAGTTGTTGGTAAAAAACTTTTTTTTGGAAGGGAATAGCTATACAATTTTAGTATCACTGTACTAGTGGAATGATTTTTGCTGAAGTTCTTTTCATACTTATTGTTTTCTTAAATGGAGGCTGAAATGAATGTGCATAGCAGAGACTTAATCTGCTCATTTTGTGATCAAGTCTTCACTCGCCCTTTCTATTTGAAAAGGCATTTAAAAAATGGAGGAGCATAATAATAAAAGAATTAAAATGATGGAATCCTCGACTACAAAACTGAAAAACAACCTGGATATTTCTCTACACGAAGAAAAAGATATCCTGCCGGTTCACTCAAAAAATTCAATTACTGAAGAAGTAAACAATATTAAAGAAGGATTACTGTTAAATTCCCAAGAAACTACATCCATCAATACAGATTTTGACCACAGTTATTGTAATCAAAATAAATAGCTCCTCTAATTGCAGGTTTCTGCTCTCAGTTCAGTTAATAAATAATATTAATTTATTTTCATTTTTGTGGTTCTTTATTCTCTCTGTCAAGTCATTCACATTTAACTATGGCATAAATATACAATTAAAATATGATATATCCTGGTGATTATATTTTATCTCAATATATATTGTAATGTGTGTGTTGGGAAAAAAATAGCTTAAATCAGTGTTTCTCAAACTGTGGGGCGCTTAATAACTCTACAAGAGGGGAGCGAGTATATGGAAAAGTCGAAAACAAACATTATTTAAAAAAATTATTAATTTACTGAAAGGAAGCAAAAAAAAATAAATAAATAAATAATAATACATTTTGACGTAATAAAAAATTATATACACATTTACACTGATATAATACACTTAGAAATGTATCAGTACTGCGCCATGTGTATTTCACAATTAACTTAACAGTACTAAGTCAAGAATAAGTTTAGTAATTACCAGTAACTCTATGGGCACTTCATGAAATTATATACAAATTTAATACTTATCTTGATAATTTGTACGGTTTATAATTAAAGTTGTATTTTGTAGATTTACATCAAAGTATATTATTATTGAATTCAATACATTATTATTGTATGTAATGGGGATGCGATGAAAATTATGCTTGAAAATTGGGTCTCGAGTATAGAAAGTTTGAGAAGCACTGGCTTAAATGTTATATTAATGTAATATTAATACATGTACATATAGATGTATTAATATTATAGTATATTGAGAAAGTTATTCTTAAAGGATACTTTTAAAAAATTACTTGATAAGTTGACATAAACCGTAAAATCCGGCGTATAACGGGCACCTTTACTTTCAAGTTGCAATTTTTAATCTTAAGGTATATTCAACGTATAACGGGCACCCGCTTTTTATGAAGAAACCTGAAATGTAAATGCTTATGTTTGAAGTCTTTTATTCGAAGTATTATCCCAAGATTTTGAAGAAATAGTATACTTCTAGAATTACAGCCCTCTCTCTCTTTCATAAAGATTGTCATTTCTTTTAAATATACTGTATTTCGATATATGGGTGTAAGCCTAATTTTTTTTTTCTTATGCTCATCTCTTTGAATTTTTAAAGCAATTATTTTTTATACCCGGCGTATAACGCGCACCCGTAAATTTCGATCTTACTTTTTGTTTTAAAAGTGCGCCTTATACGCCGGATTTTACGGTACTTTCTTAAATCTTTTGAAAAAAGAATAGAATTTAAATCTAGGTGATTAATTTACATGTTATGTATAAATTAAAGCTATATTTCTAATATTTTATGTGTTAATTTTTCTTCACGCAAAGTTAAAGTGTAGATATTTTGATGAAATTTACATAATTCAATATATTCGGCTTTTTCAGTCATATTTATTTTATAAAACAAAATATAATTTTTCATTAACTAAATTAATTGCACATTAAACTGAGGCTTGATAAATAATCAGGAGATATATTAACAAAAATAAATAATATTTTGGAAAACAGATGGAGCTAACATTGCATTAAAAAAAACTATCTGGGTGTATTAGTGTTGTCTCGATTCACTCCTTAAATATCAACCCTATATCTTTAAAAAAATGGCACCATATGATTAACATAGGGATTGATATTTTGGTGCTTAAGCAACCGAGAGGAAAGGTGTTATACGTCAAAAAATACCAGCCTAATTTTCTAATTAATTGTGAATTAGTTTTGAATAAATACTTTGCATTTCATTGAGTATTGTTGTATTGTAATAATCAAATTAATCGTAATCGTTTTGTTGTATTGCTAGTTAAACATCTGGCAACATCTTTAATGTTTACTATTCTGCATTTAAAAATGAACACATTGGTAAACAAAGTGTGAAGCATGTATCTGTGATGTTGAACTTGTATTCCTAATTTGTAATGCGTACGTAAAAATTCTTTTTCTGTGTCATTTGAAGTTTATAAAGAAGTTTTATTTTTTCCTAGTGGTAAGCAAAACTTTTTTAACCATCTAAAGCACTAGTTACCACAAACATATCTCATTTTCTCTCTAGAATTATTACCAGAAGTTCAATGAAGTCGTAAATCGTTTTTTATCTGTTAAAAAGGAATTATTCTATGAAGATATTTTAAGTGCTGTGATTTCTATTTGTGTAAGAGTTACGACAACAGTACGTGATATGACTAATGTACCATTAAAACCGGTTTTGAAGAAAATGACAGTCATTACTTCCGGGTTGTAAACAGTACGTTATATTTCATAACAGTAAACGAACACATTGTAATTAAGTAAAAAAATTCAGGCATTTTTTTAGTTTAACATATCGTTTTTTATGTTGATAAATAATATTCATGTTACAATTTTAGGTAAATGTCGATGTCAATGGTTGATATGTCAATTTCTTTTGGCGACCAAAATCGGTCGCAAAGCTACTTCATTTAGCGATAGGTGTCCGGAAGCCAGAATGAATTCGCTCTCATCATGATATCTGGATAAAAATCGTCAAATACAAAGGGCATCCCCTCCCCCTATACTACACTTGAGCTCAATTTTAAATAACTTTGTTTTTACTATTGGTAACTCAATAGTAAAAACAAAGTTTTTACTATTGAGTTATTAATTCTTACAGTTGATTTTTGCTGTATTGTTTCAATTTTCTTTATCAGTCTTGCAGTGCAAACATAAAATCTCATGGATGTCAAAATTATTTTGTGCTATAAATATATTTTGGTATTCAGATCAAATATTTAAGTTTTGACAATAACAGTAGTACAGTAAAACTAATGTCTATAAATATATTTTGGTATTCAGACCAAATATTTAAGTTTTGACAATAACAGTAGTACAGTAAAACTAATGTACCAAATTTATTAGTATAATTTAAACCAATTGTATAACTTCCTACTAGAAATGCGCCTTGCTTCTCTGAGACACTAAATAACTAGCATCGTCAGAGTTATTTTTATAATAATTTATAAAAAAATTCTATTACTGGATTTTTGTTATGTTGGTTGATTTAGTATGTTTAGTATATTTAGTTCTATATATTTTCTCTGTTTATTGTAAAAACTGTCTGTAACTGCCTTTGTGTAGCAAATATCAAAAATTTGTGAAGAATGAGATTAATTTGCTTTTATTGACATCTATTCATCTAATGTAGGAAAAGTAGGATGAAGTTTCAATTCATTTACCTTTAACCCTTTCAGGATCTTATGATTTTTCCTGTTAAGTGTAACCATTTAAAAATTCATGCAAAATCATTATTGTAATAGAATAGAATTGCTGAAATTTGTAGTTTATAATCATTTCAAATTCCATGTGTTCCAAATTCAGATCACACCAGTGTACTCATAGGCCTCAGAGTCCTGAAAGTAAATCAATTGTAGGTCCTGAAAGAAAAACACCTGATCACATATATGTCCTGAATGGGTTAATGTTCAGGACACTTTTTTAACAAAAAAAAATAAATTGCTGATTTGTTCTCTATCGTAAAAAGGGAGAGTGAGATTAAATGATAGACAATATCTGGTTTGTAATATTTAATGATATTTACATATTAGGTCACCACAACAAAACATGTGCCACAGTATTCATGCCATGGCATCTAAACAAAAAGATTCTTAAGTGTTTTATCTGAAAAATAGCCATTCAATCAGATTTTGATGGGGAAAATTGTGTGATTTGCATGGCACAAATTTAGCTGTGGTAATGTTGATGTGCAAGTACCCATTTTTTTCAGTATGTTTAATAAATTAAGATTCCATTTAAATAATGTTCAGTTTGCTATTCATTTGTCTGTCTTTAAAGTATTTTTTGAAACTTGACAAACTGCAGAGAAGTTACTCTTATATATAATATTTTTTAACAGAAAGCTGATGGAAATGAATATATATATATTTTTGCTGGTCCTTAATGTATGTTATGAAAAGTTATTAAATATTTGTTTGTATTTAAATTAATAACAATGTATCATTTATATAATTTCATTCAAATATCAAAATAATTATAATCACACAATATTTTTTATTAGGATAATTTACTCTATATGTAACAATGAATAAATGTGCTTTAATTTCTTTTAAGTATTTATGTAGAAAATTTGCTGCTCAACAAAAGAAAATAATTTGGCTTGCATAAAAAATACTCTTATTTGTAAAAGTATTGAAACTCGGGACTTCAATGTATATTTTGGGGAAGGAAGGGGGGGGGGCTCTGTCAAATTTTTAGAATTAATTCTTAAATAATTTTCTGCTTTTAACTTTGATTTTTGATATTTATTTAAATAAGCTTTTGTCTTACATGAAAAATGTATCAATAATTACTATATTCTTCAAAAATATTTTGGATTTTATCTTAGAAATTTAGAGATCTTTGATTTATTTTGATGAATATTTTTAATTCAATAATTTTCAATGTTATTTTATTGAAAAAAAATAAAATTTAAGTGAATATTTTGTGGTTCATATAATTGCATTCATACAACTATTATTTTTCGGGCTAAGTTTGAAAATTGTTATCTTTAATAAAATAGCTCATCTTGAAGCAACATATTTCTGATGAATGTCTGTTCTGAAAGTGTCACATTCTTTTTTATTATTGCAATAAAACTGATATGTAATCATTTTTTTTTATCTAAATAAATCATTAAAAGATTTAAAACAATCTCTAGGAATTCTTATACTGATATATTTTATGTGGATACACTGATATATTTTATGTGGATTATATAAATGTGTGGCTTAAAAAGCAACATTATTTACAACCATTAGATTAGATAAAAAAAAATTATATACTTTGTAGACTTTTTATTCTTTGGGATTCTATTCCAGTAAAATTTATAATGCATCCTTGTAAAGCAAGAAATCCATGGTGTTAAGCATTGCTCTCTTGATTTATTTTTTTTCATGATTATTTCAAAGTTTCATTTTTACATTCCTTTAAAACTTTAAAATTAATGTATCAGTGTTATTAATGTTTGTTTTATATCAAAAATTAATTTGTAATATATGTGTTGTTTGTAATTAGTAATTTATTTATAAATGTATGACACATTTTTTATATCTTTTGCATTAGATATGAATTGAATTACGCTGATCGAAATGCTATTCAACACTGTATGTGTGAATTATTTAAACCTCAAGCTATGGAATGGTTCCCTGAGCACATTTTTTCTGGAGGTATATTTGTTTTTTCATTTTTAAAGCGAGTTGTTTAAATTAATTTATCTTCATATATATCAAGCTCCATGTTTTATCATTTCCTATAAGAGGAAATAAAGAAATTTCAATATATAGAATAGATAAATATTTAAATATTGGTATCAATATACTTTGTTCAGAAAAACTAATTAATTGATGTACTTTCTTATAAATAAAATTATGAATCATATTGTAGTTATAAATCATTACCAAAAAAACTATTCAAACATTTATTTAATGTATGCTTTATAGTTTCTGAACATCAGTACATTATGTCATTAAACATTACAATCAGTAATTTGAAAAAAAGTATTAAAAGTAGTTTTTCATTTTTAAAAAAAAGTGTTAAATGTTTTATAAGAAAAATTTTCTGGGGAATTTTTTTTTATCTTTTGCTTTTTTTAACAAATTGTTAGTGAGATGTGAGGTAAAATGATGATTCACACATAACAAGAAATCTTAAATGTAATTCCCTCATTTCAAAACTGTTTCGACTGTGGGATCTCAAAAAATTTTAAGCAAATTTGCAAGGAAGAAAATTGAATTGTTATTTATAAATTTAACTGAATGTCTGTGTATGTATTCTGTGAAAGGTAAACCTTGTATATAAATATATATAAACTGTTGCAACACATGCTATACTTCCAAAACTGGAGTATAGATGCCGTCTCGTTATGGACAGATTTGTAACTATAGCAAGTACTTGCAACACACTACTTTTACCTTCAGAGAGGGTTTAGATTCCAATGAGGGAGATCTCCCACCTCGCTGTCTAATCCTGAATTATATTTAAACTAATTGGCTTTAACTTGTTCCTCTAAATGTTTTCCTTTACTTCTCTTGTAACTTCTAAGTATCCATCCTTTGTAACTGTGACATTTTTGATGTTATTAAATGTATTAATTTACCCTGAGATTTTGTTGATTGCTTTTAGTCTTAACCCATTAATAACATAATGAACAGTTACACTGTCTTAATACTGACATTGTTTTCCAGAGGAATCTATTGTTTTATTAATCTTAAATCAACCACTTCAAAAAGAATGTGAAGTGTTTGTGAAGAAGATTTGGAAATCAGGTAAATTATGGTTTATTTTATTTCTCCTCTTCTATTAAAAATTTAGTTATTAATCTTTTTTTTAAAAAAATAAAAACTTTAATGCCTAATTTATTTTATTTTTCCAGAAGATGTTGTTGTGTGCTATCTTAAAATGAATGTATGCACTATTAAGTTTAAAAATAAAATTTTAAACTAATATCTTCACCATTAATGAAATAATGAATAAAATTCTCATTTATGAATTTATTTCTTCTTTTAGCTTTGTTTCATGTTGCTGTAGATGGTGGTGCAAATGTATTAAAAGAGCTTTTTGGGGAAGAAATTACTTTTATACCTGAATTAGTTTGTGGAGATTTTGACTCTGCTACTCCAGAAGTTTTAAATTTTTACAGATCTCAGGTTAAAAAAAACTTTTTGATTTTAAATCCATTTATTTATTAGTTGTTAGCTGCAGCAGTTTATCTTTTTTATTAACTTTTAAAAACTAAAGAAATTATGTTGAAATCTTAATAGTTTACCTAAACTTTTACCTTATATATATATATATATATATATATATATATACATTCGTATTTCTATATTACGGAGTCGCTAAATCCCGGAAAAAAGTTCATTATATAGAAAATTCATTACATAAAGGTTAATCTTTTAATATACTTTAAAAACCACATAAAAACAAATTTTAAATTCATAAGCTCTATGTATTAAAAATAGTAATTATCCATGCCTTTTTAAATTAGTTTATGTTTATTTTATATATCTTATCCATCAAAAAAAAAAAGAAAGAAAGAAAGAAAGAAAAACTACAAGGAAAACAAGAAGAAAAAAAATGTTGAAGAATACACAGTATTTTAAATATTAAGAAAATAATTTTATACTAAAGTTAATGAATTTTAGGGATATTTTCCCCAATTTAAAACATACAAGTAATATTAAACATACATTATTTTATAACTAGAACATGTGACACGAGACAACTCCACTGAGGGTGAAAGGGGATATCGAAGATGTTTCTAGTGTATTGGCAATGGAGGTTAAGGGTTGCACTTCTTGGATGAAACGTTCAAAACTCTATTGCTCTTTGTGAGTTAGGATGTAATAAAACCAGTTCAAGAGTTATGACCACTATTAAATGTGTTAAAGAGAGGATAACTTGAAATGTTCAGAAATACTTAAAAAATAGGGAGAAAAAAATTGAATCTCAAAAGAAAAAGTTCATTATATAGAAAATGTACTTCGTTATAAAGAGGTTATTTTATAAAGAAGATTGTGAAATGTTCAAGGTTCCTGGGGAAAAGTTCGCTATATAGAAAAATTCATAATATAGAGGTTTGTTATATAGAGGCTCAACTGTGTATATATATATATATCCAATAAAAAGCAGTCTTTATACATTGGGGGATTTATAAATTGTATATTGTCCCCTTTGACTCTAGCATGCCATAATAATTCACTCGTAAATTAATGTTTTGAGTTCTCTCTATGTCAAAAAAATAGAAAGTGTTGACATAGCTAATTAGTTTTATGGTTTTAATATTATGTTGAATACTTTTATCAGTATAATATACTATCTCAGTAATTTTCTAATTGAACAAAATAAAAACTGTGTAACTTATGACTATCCAAGTTAGTATTAAAAAATTTCAAACTAGTTTAGAATGTTATACACGTGATATGTTACCCATCCGGTAAAGCAGTTAGCGATGCTGACTGCTCTGCCGTTGGGCCTGGATTCGAATACTGAAGACATGGATGTTGTAAATGTATAGTGCTTTCGCGGCAAGGGGGTACTTTAAATAGGCGTCGAGCTGCAAGTCCTCTCTTGAGGTTGGTGGAAGGGGAAGAGAGTTGGGAGGCCTCTGACCACCCCCAGGGTATTCTCTCTCAAAATTGGGGTGAAACTGAGCTAAATCATTTCGGCCCGCATATGGGGCTCAAAGCTATGGTTAACGACAGGTGTCACTTAGCCCTTTACCATGATGAATTTCGTGGCCCTTGATCTGGCCTTTGTCAATCAGAAGTCATTAGTAACAACACCTGTAACACATTGTCATTCGCTGCAAGGTATTTTCTATGTGTGTTCAGTGGTAAAACTAGAATTTAGAGGGATTTTTCCTTTGACTTTTGTAAAAGAATAAAAAACAGGATTATAAAAGTTATGACAAAAAAAAAAAAAAAAAATTCTGAATGTTTTAAAAGCTACACAATAAAGCAAATTGCAAATATCCATTAAAAGTAATCAGTACTGTAAGCCCATTTATTGACTAATTTATTTTAGTCCTTAGTGGTCAATGTACAAAGATGCTACTGTGTTTTAAATCAACAACTAGTATCCTTATAACTTCTTTTTCTTCCTCTCTCTTTTATGGTAATAATTTGCTACTGATATCTTATATTGGGGGTTAATATTTTACTGTCCCATAATGTGTGCATTTTCTAAGATATTAAAATTATTGAAATTGAATTACTAGTGCTATATAATTTACAGTTTCATTTTGTAAAAGAAAATAGCATGCACAACTGCTAAAATGATTATTACTAGAAGTTGAGCTCCCCCCACCCTTCCAATATAAGCAAACCATATTATTGTGTAAATAGGAATATAAAAATTCTTTGAGCACCAAAGGTATAGAGTTGATTTTCTTAAAATTTAGCATCTTTATGGAGCTGAATTAAGCATCTTTTATGGAGAGATTTTTCTTATTTTTGTTATTTATATTTAGAAATAAAAAATTTTAAGCTGCTGAAATTTTTGTGCAGGGAGTAGCAGTTATTGAAACTCCAGATCAAGATGAAACTGATTTTACCAAAGCTTTAAGATTAACAGAAAAATATTTAAAGGATTTAAAATTGAAGGTAATTTTCTGTGTATTGTTATGATAAAGAAAATCTTTCTAATTTTCTTTTTATTACTTATATAGAGATTTTGTTAATTCTACTGGTAAATATTATGAACACCTTAATAATATTTCATTCTGATTTTGAATACAAGGTATCAATTATAAAATGTTTAATGAGGTAAATTAAAGGCTTTTTTAATGATATGTGTATTTTCTAAATATTTCTATATTATATTTGAAAGTTTAAGTACTTAATATTTTTTATGCAAGAGTTTTAAAATTACATTGTTTTATGTTTCATTAAGATTATTCAATTTGTGCTTTTATTAAAATAATATTGTTATTTCATTTGGTTTTGTTATTTTTTAGATTAAAATTAATAAGTAAATGAATGAAAATTGGCATTTATTTTATAGGCATCATCAGTTATAGCTGTTGCAAGAAATGGAGATCGATTGGATCATATTTTGGGAAATTTGAACACCCTTTATTCAGCTACTGATGTCATTTCTGTGCCTGTTCTGATATTAGGGCACAATTCTCTTACATGGCTTCTATCTATTGTTCGTAAATTTATCATTTCTGATCTAGTGTTTTGATTTTTTTTTTTTTAATATTTTTATTGAAACATAAGATTGTATCAAATTTAGGGTTTATGTAGTTTATACTTAGAGAATATTCTCTATCTATTATGCATTAAAAAAATTTTTTTTATCTTAAAAAATCAATTAAATGTTCTGAAAGTTAAAATGTCCATCCCCGACCCCTCTCTCCTAATTTTTCTTCATTATCTACTTTAAAATTATTTATTTAGGTACACATGTTTAAAATGAAACTGAATGGTTTGCTTTATATAAAAGAACATCAATAAAGAGCAGAAAAATTTTCTTTTTAAGGAGGTGTAAAACAAAAAATTGTCTTGCTCTTCGAAACATTTTCAATGAGGACAAATTTTATTGATAGAATCTTTTTCAGTTAGGTTGTTGAGTAGTTCAATAATTAGTTTTCTATGAAAAAATAAAACTGTAATATGTAAATTTATGTTATTTTGTAATTTTTTTTACTGTCAAAAAATAGCCTAATAGAACTGATTTAATAAGAAAAATTATCTTGATAGTGTTATAGTAAAGCTTGGAAATAAAGACCTCTTTTACATATAGAAAATTTTTAAGGAAGTAGAGTCAAAATGAGTTAAATAATCTGCCATTTGATATTAAAATAATATATCTGTTTAATAACAATAAGAATTTGATAACCATATCAAGTCGAGAATGGAGTACCCAACTAACCCTTGAAAGGATGTTGTATTATCTTGTTTTATCTATATCAATCATTCTTGCAGTGTTAAATTTTTTTTTTCTTCTGATTTTGACATTGAGTTAATCAGCATTAAAATTGATAAACTTTAAAAGTCCTGAAATAAACTGAAAACTAGAGATTTATATGAGGCAAACTAATTTGAAGGATTTTGTTTCTAACAAGGAAAGTTTTTAAAAGAATTTTATCAGAATCTTGATTAAGGATAAGAATTAACATGCTCCTAGAACTACAATTCATAGTAAAGTTTTTTTTAAAAAACAAACTATTCTAATGAAGTATTTTTTTCATGAATCATATTCTGAACTTGCTATTAATTTCTCTTTGGCAATTTACTACAAATAATTCATTCTTGTTAGAGGAATTGAAAAGGAGCTTTTGCATGAGGCTATACTCTTGTTTTGATACATTTAGTTTATTAGAGAAGTCATAAGAAACACTAAATTTACTCTATAACTGAGGAAAGTTGCTCCTTAAAAAGTTTTAATTGTCATTAACTACTCTTAGTGTCGATATAAATAATTGTTGAAAATATTTCAACAATATGATCAATGGTTTAAGCACCTAATTTCTTATTATCTCTAATGACTAGTCATAAATAGAAAAAATTTGCTAATAAGTTTATATGGAGGTTATGCTCTCATCTTATGAAAAAGTATTTATTCTGATCTAGTACAACAAAAATTGAAAACATAATCAAAAACCAGTTAATTAATAACCTTAAGGTAAGGAATTTTTTTTAAAAAAATTTATTCCACAATTTAAAAAAAATTATTGGGCGATGGAAAAATATCAAAAGTTTTTCACATTCATGTTTTATCTAGATCACATAATTGTAAACCTCAAATAAAAGTTCAGTTTTGTAGACCAATATTGTTAATTAAGCAAATGGTAATAATTGTTAGGAAATAGGTAACACATGAAAAAAATTATGAATGCAGATATTATCCATAAAATCTTCTGAAATTTTTAATTACACAAATTTTAAAAATCAATGCAAAATTGTTGATGGTTTTGTAAAATAGAAAACATATCAATTGATTTATTATTGTATAAATTATATTTTGTCCTTCAATTTTTAACATTTTATTTATTTAGAATGAACATTGTATAACTTTATGATCATCAAATTATATTTTAAAAAGTTAAGGAATAAATGCATCCATCTTTTTAATCGAGATACTTCCTTTATTTTAAATGTTTACTGTGCAATATTTTTTATTAGAAAAAATTTAGACATCCTTATTATTATTTTTTTTAATGATTTGTTTCTCTTATCACTACTTAAAATAATTGACTTTTAACTTGTTTGTGAAATCATGAACTTAATTTTCCGATTGTTGAATCATTTAAATTTTTCCTTTAACTTTCCTTATTTTTATTACAATTGTTTATAAAAATAAAAATAACTAAGCATGTAGATTAGCTAACTAGATTAAAGCTGAATAAATTGAAACTGACATTTTTTTTTTATTTTTAGGGGCATCATAAGATTCATGTTTCAGAAAGAATGATGGATTCTCATGTTGGTCTCATTCCACTTGGGAGTGAATGCAAAGCAACTACTACAGGATTAAAATGGAATTTAAGTTAGTAATTAATTAATTATTGTCATTTTCGAACTTTTTGATATGTACTTGTGTTTTCTTGAAAATAAGACCTGAATTATATTTTAATTTTTTTGCTGCAAAAGAAGTGTTAAGACTTATTCTTAATATCTTATTTTACAAGTACTGTAATTTACATTATTTAGATTCATGAATCATATTCATTAAAAAGTTTAACATTTATTCATTTAGTTTTTGACTAGGCCTTGTGGAAAACATAGTATTTTATTGTAATATAAAAAAAATATTTCATATTATAGTTTAAAGTAATTTTGAAATAGAAAGAGATACATTGGATTATTCCTACATTTTTTTTTCTTGTGAAATTGTCTTTATACAGATGTTCTTTTTTTTTTCCTGACTAATATTCCTTGTTTAATGTAAAGAAGAATAAAATGGACTTAAGACAATGTTCTCTGGATATAAACAGAAAAGCAGGGCTTTGAGCCGTAAAATTTTTCGTTCTGGTTCAACTAAAAAAATACATCAGTTCAGTTCTGGTTTTCGTTCTGCCAAACAAAAATATCAGTTTTCAGTTTTGTATTCAGTTTCAAATGAATAATTTTATTTTATATCTATTCTTATTTACATAAAATTATTTAAAAATATAATTCTATCATAAACAAAAAATGCAATTCTATCAAAATTTATAAGACTTTATTCTTTTTTTTAATTGGTACACTATGTGAATTGATGCAATTAACCAGTATGTACAATACAAGCTGTGAGCATTGGCATTGTTATCAATTATCAGAATCGCATTTGACAACTAGGTTCATGATTCTGGTTTTTCTATCTAGACACTATACAAACATCCATGGATGATCTCGTGCTGATATTTTTCTTAAAAAATCTATACTTCGAGTTCATTCAACTGAATTAAATATGCATTCTACAAGTAGTCTCATGTGAGACTGAAACTACTTGAACATCAGAACAGGAAATTAATATATATGTAATGGTGATAATTATATAGTTGACATTAAATTAGAAATTATTGATAAGTTATTTACAGTAATGACTGAAGATATATTGAACTGAAATAAACCGATATTTTTTTTGGTTCAGTTCCGGTTTTCGTTCTGACCAAAGTAACTGTTTTTTCCAGTTTTCGGTTCAAAGCCCTTAGAAAAAGTCTGGTTAAATTTTGTGCTGTCATATGACAATAATTACCAAATATTGTAGTTGCTATTTTAGTGGCAATTTTTTTCCCCTCCCTAAGGGGTACACCAAAATAGGATCCAAAGGGGGCAGAATGAATATTCATAAAAGGAAGAATTATAAATTTATGAATTCAATATTGGATTGCTCTCAAAGTACTCAACATAAAATGAGCTGTATTTTGGACAATGTTTTTTTTATTAGTAATTGATAAATTATATACATTGAAACTCATCCTTGAAGTAAATAAATTTTCTTAATATTATTTCTTTCTTTAGACAATGATAAAATGAAATTTGGAGGATTGATTAGTACCTGCAATATGTTTGATGGTAGCAAAGTAGTTACAGTTACAACCGATTCTCCACTTGTTTGGACCATGGAAGTGACAATGGATAAAAATTAATTTGGCGATTTATCATATCTCACTAACTATTAATCATTATTAAAATAGCCAAATCTATTTTTTGATTGATACATTTTATGGGTAACCAAAGATAGGTAAAAAATGAAATGGTGACCGTTATCAATTGCCTCAAATTTCTGAGGTAATTTATTTGTATAACTAGGTAGATGTGATAATTTAGTTTTTGACAAGGTTAACATGTTTATGAAAGTTTTGTTTGTACTTATTGTCTAGTCAGTTTATTTTATATCATAGATTTATATTCTCTGTATAGTTAATTCTGTGTGAAAAGAAAATCTGTTATCTATGCAAGTCAAAAACAGTATATAATGATTCAATGGCATTATAATTCTCTTACTATAACTTAAAAATTTTAGACAAATTTTGTTATGAAATAACCTTTTTATTGGCTTATTTGTGAAACATTTCTCATATTTTTCTGTGATTATTTCTCTACCTGTGAATTTTGAGAATTACACTTATTTGTAGCATACATTGAAAGATCTGTATTTATTTTGTTTTTAAATCACAATTTTGAGCTGTTATTTCAAATTATATTAAAAGAAAACATTTTCTGATCTGAAATTAAGTTTTCCAAACTTAGTGATGTATTATATTTTATTCATGTTCATAAAATTGTTTCAGTATTGATATGTGATATTTATTAAAAAAAGTACTATATCAAAAGGATCATTTAGTACTTAATTCTGAATATTTAAAAAATATACCATATTGTAATTCTATTATTATTATCATTTTAAGTATATTTTGATGATTTTTTAATCTACTTGAGATTCAGTATTTGACTGGTTTTTTTACCATATTGTGTAAACAAGATACCTTATAGGCTATATTTTTTTATGCAGTACAAGTATTGAAAAAAATCAGCTTATTTTATATTTTTCTATATAACTAATCCTGCATCCCATTATAACTGTTAAATTTTTATGATTTTTTTTGTATGTAACCTGCAAAAATGTCTTTCAGGAGAAAGAAATATAATGGCTATTGTTCAATAAAGAATTAAGCTCTAAATGTGTAGTCTCAATTTTCGATATTCTTAACACAAATTTTAAAAAATGCTACAAAAAATACACCTAGATCTGTTAAATTTATTACAGATTTAAGTAGATGAAAATATTTCAAATATATGGCAAAGACAGTACTTGAAATAAACAAAATTAGAGTACAGTAGAACCTCTTTTTGTGCGGTCTTTTTTTTTTGTGCAATTTTTTCTGAGATATATGAATTTCACCGGCTTTGGTGCCACTGTAATGTTTTCCATCAATGTACCAGTGGCGTAATGGAGAATGTTAGGGCCCCCCAACAAAGTCAGATTTTGCATTTAATATTTTATAAATTGGGTAAATATATATTTGGCATTAGTCAGGCCTTGCCCCACCACCACGTTGGGATGTACGTTACCCCACTACAATGCACATATTTACGCTTCAAGATGCTCTATTTAGTTGTTCTAAACAGTCTTCCTACAATGCAAAACAGCCCATGCTTGATTGAATACAAAACTTTCAATGATAGTGACATTATCAATAATTTGATAGGTTCTGGACAAGAACTGGGTTCTTTTAGAGCAGATGAAATATATGCAGAGATCCAGCTTTCCAAAAAAGTGTTTTCTTAAAATAGATACCAATTCCAAAAGGAGTGAAATTTCAAAAAGGGCATCAATCATGTATATCTAGTTATCGTGACATTTACAAGCAACTGACCAACCGACATTCGTCGCAAAAGCTAATCTCTTACTTTATGGTGCCAAAAAATTAATCAATTGAAATTGTATCTTCAAGTGACAAAAGCAATTTTGAACTTGTTCATCACAGGAAGCTGAGCGCTTTGGTTTGCAGTGAATTATGTATGTGCATTTTGAAAACTTCTTCATGTATACAGTGAGAAACTGTTTCCATGTGTAATTTAATTATTTTGTTATGTGGAAGTACTTTTGCAAATAATGGCATGTTTTCAAAGTGTGACTTTTTTCATGCAGTCCCTCTCCGCTGCATCCCAAAAAAATGTTCTGTAATTTTTCAACAAAGTTGTTTGTTATTCATATATTTTTTGTGCGGTTTATTTTATGCTGTCCCTATCTACTGCACAAAAACAGGGTTTATTAGACTCTAAATTTGGTTGGTTGATATATTTTTAAGGTGTAAGTTGCATATGTACTGAGTGTTTTAAGTTATCCAAACATTAAAGTTTGTGTGATGATTGGTAAAGTGTTCCAGACATTTTCCTAACCATTTATCATTGAAATCACAATTTTGATTTGTAGTATCATTATAAAGTTTACTTTAATATCATTGTGTTGCTCCAAGACAGAGGTCACCAATCTTGTGAAGCTTTTGAACTACCATAACTGTTTTAAAATCCAAAAAATTTTATATTTGTTTGTCTGAACTTACTATTCCAATAAATACACTATAGTTTAATTAAAATTGAAATTTAATTGTATGTAGGGGTAACAAAAGCTCTGGCAGGTGTACAAGTTAGCCGTAGAGATAAAAATCCCTTTGAAGAGGATCATAGTATTCTGGTTCTCCAGTAACATTACTAAATCTCAGAAATTGCTGCATTGACAGAAACATGATCAGTGATTGTAATGAGAAGTATGATGTCATTTTTGTGTTTAAACTGAAACTTATACGCGATTGATTGAATATTAACGTTGCACTGTTCAGCTACACGAGGGCTTTTGGCGACGGACCATGTAATTTTGAACCATGGTCAAGTGACGTGGACGACACCTAAGCTGGCACCCCCTCTCCTAACTACCACACCAACGGGAGAACGTTTCAGCTCTCGACAGATTTAACGTGCATCGCTGTCCTACACGGCGGGTCTTTAGTGGTACTGGGACGCAATTGTTAGAACAATGCAGTACAAGTGTGGTTTTGGTGCATGGAATTTGACAAAGGCAGAGCAGATGTGGGAGATATTGACCACACTTTTTATAGTCCGACCCCACAACTAGTGATTTCCATCATTTTGGACCTTTAAAGAAACATTTTGGAGGTCAGCATTATAAAGTCAATGCTGAGGTTCAGCAAGCCATCTTGACACGCTTTCACAACCTTGGTGCTGATTTTGATGGTTAGGAGTACTGATGGAACAAATGCCTTGATAAATATGACTATGTGGAGAAGTAATATGTCAGGATGGCCAATAGGGAAGCTAGCTTTGGTATCCAGAATTGCATCTTCCAAGACACCCCTTCCTAAAGGGACTTAAACGCTGTTCCCCGGTTGGTCAAGCCACTTTCACCCAAAAGTCCCCTCTTCGAGGGTGCAGGTTCTCTACATCATTTGTTTTTCTCCCCCCTCAACTTGAAATCAAGTTGGCCGCACTGCGTTCCAGCTTGCCGGGCCAGTCAGCAGTTGACACAGATTTTTTTCTCAATTTACACAAACACTCTCACACTAGATTTTTTCACATCAATTTAATTCCTTAATGTATTTTTCTTAATTTTTAATATTTTTTCACCTTAATGTAAATTTTCTCTCAAAACAAGTTACATTTAAATAAATTACTATCTTTAAATGCTGTACCCAAGAAACTCTCATATTTCCTATGACAGGAGTTTAAGCTTTCCTGCGGGAAGCAGGTACCCCAACATCCATTCAACCTATATGTACTTATGCCTTCCTACACTGTATATATATATTTTTTATTTCTTGAATCAATGTTTACTTTGAATGGGCTAGTTACCTTACTTTTTGAACCGTACATATAAAAAAAAAATGTATTACATTTATTTATTATTAACTGTCAGCACTGTGGAGGAATCTATGTTAGCCACCCAGAGCGTTAACACGATCTACTAATAGTGTCCCCTCAAGCTATTAGTAACTTACGATGGATGGTTTGGAGATCACTGCTCTAAAACAGCAAACTTATTAATAGAGATTTCAAAATGATAACTAAGAAAGAAAGAAAATTTTAGCTGGAGCCTTCTGTAATAAAAATGGAAGAATTGCGGTTTAAAAGTATATTGGTAACCTTTGAAAAGTAAGAACTCAAAAATGGCTTTTGCACTGCTTTTTATTTCAATCTACAAATTTGTATAACATTTGACAACATAAATAAAATATTACAAAAAATGGGTAATGAATATTTACATAATTTCAACAATAACTTAAGCATATCCAATAACAGAAACATATTTTATTTAAATTGAATCAAGATTTTATTAATATGCAAAGTAATTAAGAGTTACATAAACAGATTGATTCAAATGGAAGTTTTAAACACGTAGCTTTCTATCATTAAATATTAATTTATCTGACAGGATTTGATGACACTCATTACAACTTAATGTATACCTTTGAACACATACAATGGCAACACAACTTTTTTTAAAATGCAAATTTATAAATAAAACTAACATACTACTAGATGTGTACTAGTATATCTCAGTTATAGTTTAACATACATAAGCAGTAATATATTTCTACCTAAAATTTATAGCTGCAAAATGACAACAACTATAACATTTCTTTCACAGACAAGATATTTGCTCATGATTTATTAGATAAATGCAACACAAGATTATTTTAAATAAAACTTGGTCTAAAAATATTTTTAGCAATTAAAGATTTTCCCCCCAAATGAATTCCACTCCTGTTAATTTCTGACATTGAACAGAATAAATCAACTATCTTAAAGGTTTTTTTGTTGTTGTTGTTAATTAATAGTGTAAGTCACATTATGTATGTTAAAATAATGAAGTTCAAAAAACAGTAAAAGGACCACATAAAATTATGGGCAATAATGAACACGTCATGGCAAGTTCAGAAATCAAGCTTTTAATATAAATGCTGATAAAATTCTAAAAGCAAAACAAAGAAATTACTGAAATTTGTTTTTTCTAAAAACTTATTGTAAAATAAATTAAAATGTACAATATGAATTAAGTAATTTACCTTTTTAAAGTTCTCATAAATTTTAATACTAGAAATTAACTTTTCAAATAAAATTATAACAAGCTGTAAAATATAAGCTCAATCTAAAGAATAAAATATAAAAAGTCCATAAATTGTACACTTTTTCTTTTCATCCTCTGAATCATGCGCACTTATATATATACAAAAGTTTTAATGTAGAAATGATTATACTTTAAATAAATAATCTCAATTTTAAATTAATTCTAATCTTCGGCTCCAGCAGCTTCTAGTATAGTATCAAATGAGAATGGGATAAACATATAACCAGTTCCTGAATAAAACTTGCTCTGAAATTCCACCCTAAAAAATTGGGTACAATAATAAAAATATCAATAGAATGTATAGTAAAATTTAATTAAAGTACACAGCTTAGAAAATAAATTTGCTATTTTTTTTATATAAAAAACGAATGCATGGACTTAACCCTCTTACTGCGCAGCCCACGATTTCCATGGGCAAGGTATATGTAGCAAAATTTATAAAACCCGTGATTTCCGCGTGTATGCATTTTTTCTGACTATTTAGCTGTGCAACCCGTGATGTCCCTGTTTATGTTTTCATTAATGTTTTATGTTCATATTTTTATGATCTAATTATATATTTTAAAATAAAAACTCTTTTACAAAAATATTTCGTATATTTTACCTCTAAAATGTAGATTTGAAATTTGTAATAAAACCATGCATAATTTTTGAACCTACTTTGATAAAATAACCCTGCAGTGAGAGGATTAAAACATTAATTTCAGGTTATTGCAATCCAATAAGATTTGGGAATAAAAATTTTATAAATACGTAATTTTTTTTAGAAGAAACTTAAACATGGTAATAACAAAGGTCTTCCAATACAATTTCTTGCTTGAACAAAAATTAAAATGTTAATCTAAAATATGAAAATTTTACATTTAATAACATAACATAATTATTAACTTTTTTTTTTATTTTGTAAATTATTAAGGTGTTTAACTAATCTTCAATTCACTTGTTTTTTATTACAGTTATAAAATAAGACTCAAAATCTGAACATTTTTTCGGATGGAAAATTGCAAAACCATTAATATATTCTCACTTTACTGTCCTATACAGAGAGTCATGCTTAATTATACTACTCATTTTCATTTACACTAAAAAGGCTTCTTTTCCCCTTGGTATAAATCAGGCTCCATACTTTAGTTCTTATACCATAATGTAAAATGAATTTTCACTTTACATGGTTTTAAAGGTTATTTATGGAATCATCTAAATTTTAAACACAGTATTATAAATAGATACATGGATTGCAACATTGCAATTTTTCATGAAAAAAAAATTTTCTGCCTCAAAATAGTGCAGTTCAGACTCATAATCAACGAAGACAGCCTCTTAAGACACAGAATGTGAAAACATTTATTTAACATGAATAGCTTAAATCTGTATAAATATTAAGTTGTCATAAATCTTATACATTACATAAAAAAAATTTAAGTATATATATATATATGGATGCATGTGTGAATAAGCACAATATCATACTTACCAATGCAATCGCAAAGCATGTAAGAAAGCTGATAAACCTTCCATTACCAGCAAAACACCAATTGTGAGTACTGCCCAAGCAGCAAATACTAGATATAAAACAACACCTCCGCTTCCTCCAAGGCCAATACGCAATACCATGTTCCATAATACTTCAGATAATTCTGTGTTTTAAAAAATATCATTTTATTGATTTAAATATAATATCTGACACTTTAAAAGCACTACTTATACAACTTGTAAACAACAAATATTATTCAACAACATAGTTGCTGATCTTAGCTACTGTGTTCAGTTCAGGAGATTAGAAATTGAATTTCTCCCAAATTAATGAGGATTGCTTAGATTTAACATTCATAGATAATTTTTTTAATGTTTCATCTTATTACTAGGGTGACAAAAGCAAATGTATTCATCATTATAAGCATAACAATATTCAAATAGTGGTTATTTACCTAAGACAAATGATTTCTCAAGTTTCATAAAATCTAAGTAAATGCTGAAACCTTATTTATATTTTTAATTTTCACAATACTATTATAATATATTCATGAAATATTCAAAATAAAATGACTTCTAATTTCTTATCAAAATAAAATCCACTAGTAATATGTATCTAATTAATATTGCTTTAGGTCACACAGATACCTTATATTAATTTTGTAAAATATTTTAACAACAACTTTAGAATAAATCATAAACTATTTATTTATAGAATTGTACCCTATCATGATAATACAAGATCTTATCCTGAAGCAAATTATAAGGTTTTCTTTTGCTCTATGTTTGAAAAATAGATATAAATTACTGAATGAACATAAAAAAAATAGGCCACAAATTTGATATAAAGTAGCATAGTATGAAATCTGATCATTATCTCTCTTATAAGATATGCAGATGAAGGTGCCCAAGTTAGGGAGTTTCTATTTCTAAAAGAAAGAATACAAAGTCTGTTTGAAATATAATTGGACAGTCCTTTGAATGCATCAAAAAACAGCATGGGAGGATGATTTTGGATGTGAATGAGCACGGAAAGCAAATCTCATCACTATCAAACCCACAAGGTTTTACCAGTGGTAATTAAATGTGCTTGCATTTCACCTTATCTTCTGTTAAATGTTGCATTCTAAAATTAAACTGCATGTCAATTCGAAATTTTTTAGAAGAATTGGATGAAATACAAAGGAGCAGTTTACAGATGTCTACTCAGATTTGTGGAGAATATATGCAAAGTTCACTGAAAGTCACAAGGAAGTAGAAAACAATGTACCCTCTGTGGGCTTCTGGCAACATTGAATATCAATGAAGATGGGGAAAAAAATCTGTCAGATTGTTTCAATATACCATCGACTATGTGTCTGACTGACATATGAAAATAGCAACATTGACAAAGACATTATGTGGAAAACTTTGTTGAAAGATGTCAACCTGAAAGCAGTTAGTACCAAATTGGTTCTGCATCCAGACAATGCTCTTTTGCCCAAAATGCTCTCTGTGAAGCAGTTTTGGATTGAAAAAATGGATTACAATACAGAAACATCATCCATATTTCCCTGATGTAGTACCCAGTGACTTTTCCCAAAAATAAAATCGAAGCCCAGTGGCTGAGTGGTAGTGTATCGCTCTCCCTTGCCATAGGTCCGGGGTTCAAATCCCAAGCTGGGCAAGATCGACTAAGCCTTTCATCCCTTCAATGGGTCGATAAATGAGCTTGCTTGAAAACTGAACACTGGGGTTTTTGCGTCAGACTGATCATTGGACCTACACATCTGCCCATGCACCCCAGCGCCTAAGGTCACGTAAACTGAGATAGGCACAGTAGGTCTTGGCCCTCATGGGCTGTTGCACCACTGAATTCAGTTCAGTTCAGTTCTGTTCATAAAATCTGTGCTAAAAGAAAATCTCCTTGAATCAATTAATGTTATTATGAAAACTTTTTAAAACATTAAACATCAGAACAACGAGAAAATGAACTATAAGAATGGTTCAATATGTGAGTGTCAATTTGGGATACAATGATGGAGACACAATACATTTGCCATAAATTGTAAATACCTTTTTTAACCAGTCATGTTAATTTACAGGCATGTCTGATATATTTCTTTAAATTACACATGATAAAACATCTTCACATTAAAAACACTTTAATTCAAAGGAAATATTTATTATTATGATACATAATTCTCTTACGTGCATGAGCCAAACTTAAAGCCCAAAGTCGAAGGTATGATGCAGTATGAGATATAGATCCAAGACAGTATTCAATTGTATGAATTGCTTGGTTGATGAATAAATCACCAAAATCTATTTCTTCTGGTAAAGTAATTTCTGTTGGTTGAGTCTGCTGTACTACTCCATCTCCACCCATTTTCCCATCCTCTGCTGCAGCTTGGGAATCATTCATCTAAAAAATATTTATAATGCAGCATAAGATTTTTAATTATATTTATTACCTGTACTACAAAGCTATCAGAAGTATCATTTAATAAATATATTTCAATATATAGAACAAATTCAAATAGCATATTAGAAAGGAAAATCATGCAATCCATACCTATCATTACAACGATATTAAGAGTTTCATATTTTATTTATGTCAAATTATGTGGGTACTACATTTCATCAATTCATAATTATATATATATATTATCATATTGATATGACAAACATTTAGCACTTAAGCAATGGAAATTACATGAATTAATCAAGCACATATTGTATATTCTAATCTATAACATGCACTTTTAACTGAAGTTTACAGATATGCATTATACAGTGAGTATAAAAATGATAACTTTAAAAACAAAGAAAAGATGAGCATACGAAAATGAGATTTCTACATATGCATTTGGCACCCTTTTGTAAATATTTTTTTCAGCTTCTAACATCCCCGTATTCCACTGTCATTTTAAATTTGCTTTGAATGGTGGCATTCATCCAGCTGGAATAACTGCTAGCAATTTCTTCATAGTATCCATTAGATGGAATTTGAACATGTTGCAAACTAAAAAACTTCCTTTAATCTTTGACACTTAGATGCTATTGTGCCAAACATTTCTGATACAATTTTACAGTTTTTGTGCATCCCTTCTTCTGGTGAATGCGAGTGGTAACACCTTTCAGGAAAATAGATTTAGACAATGGTTTTCTTTTAGAAGTAACCAAGGGATTTCATGTTCTACTGTTCACTAAGCAACACTATGGTGAAGTGAGATATTTTGCAATCTGTTGTTTTTGTGTGAACTGTTTTTATCAAAAGACAACAGCATTGCATATGTACATTTCAGGTTTCTTGTAAAAAAGGTAACACATTATATGGCGAATATACCTAAAAATTAAAAATTTCAGATTCAAAGTAGAGGAGTGCATAATATGGCAGAATATACAGCAACTTAAACATTACACAAAATCACCTTTTCCAAAGATAAACAGATACTTACAGAGCCATACCAAAATCTAATTAGAATTTAGAGCTATAAATAGTTATTAATTTTATTCATCTAATAGAAACTTACTAGAGTTGGTCTTCTCAACCATTGTTTGTATAACATGTAAGGTTTGGCAAATAACATCCAGGGGATGCATATCAAAGCAATGACAACAAGCATTCCTTGAATAACTGGCTGAATAGAGAAAAAATAAAACATAATCAGTCAAAAATTCTCAAAAACATGATGAAATCATTGCAGCCATATTTATTTAATATGTTTTGACATTACATTCAGAAATGAAAATGATTGCATTTAAAGTCTTAACCTCTTAACTGCTGAGGGCATTTTTATATATACCTCACTCAGCCAGTATGTTAACTGCCCCTGGAATATATATGCACCTTTCCGAATTTTTGCACTGCACTGCCATCTATAAAACTATTCTGAAGGTTTTGGAATACAATGAACTTGACAGTGCTTGTGAAAGATTTATTTATTTAAAAAAAAAGACTTATTTATCCCTTTTCTTTCCCCTCAATACACCACATAGCTACATGCACCTCTGTGAAAATGGCAGCAAGAGAGAGCAAATAATGCAACTTTTCCTCGGCAGTTAAGGGATTAAGACATACTAAACAGCATAGATAACATAGCTTGGATTTAAACTTAAAATTACTTTAATTAAAATTAGATTTCTATGACAAAGCGTTAAGCAGAAAAATTTATATAAATGTTAAGTTACCAATCTTCAGAAACAAATATAAATACATATTAAATTTTTAAAATTAATGATTACATATTTTAACACAAAATGCAAATATATAATATGCACACAAAAAATTATAGCCAAGTTTTACAACATAATAAAAATGAAGCGTTGAAATTTTTCAATTCCATACATTAAACCAAACTTACCTGACCAGTATACATATTTTTTAAATAACATGGTTCTGTAGGATATTTAAACAGGAACATATTGATAAGCATAATTAAAAGACTAGGAGCACAAGCAGCCATTGAGGCATCATAATTGGTCCATTTTGAAAAGATCAAAAGTACTAAATATCCAAATATTGCAATGAGGAAGATAAGCTGTGGCACAAATTCACACATAACATTCAATGGTCTTTTAAAATACCTGTAAGAGAAAAAAAGTGTTACAAGTTATCGAATAAAAAAATGTATATAACAAATCAAGACTGAAAAAAAATATCCCTTAAATTGTGTTCACATATTTTCAACAGTTATAAGATTCAAATATATGTATACACACTTTTTAACATCAAAAGAACCCAAATAACCTTCACAGTGGGTTCTGATAGTAAATACAAGTATAAAAAAGATGAGTTTGCAATCATAAAAAGTACATTAGGAAAAAACAAGAGCTAAATTACTTTGAATGGGATAAAGTGATTGGTTCTCACAGCTGAGAAAAAATATGTTCATGAAATTTCTGCTATGTTAACAGAGCCTCTTCTACTGTATATATTATTCTGAAAAGGGCTACAACTATGGAATCATGATCTGGTAAACTATGCTATTTAGTAGACAGAGACCAAAGAAACTGAAGAAAATTGAGAAAGCCAATTCCATGGATTTGTGATTGAAAAAATTCATCAGAATACCCATGGTACCACTCGATCAACAGCAGAATGTCACAACTTAGAACTTCTGCATTCTTGCTAGAGCTGTTGCTATAAATTAAATAATATCGCTACCCACAACAAGTATCATTTAAGGCCTTGTCACACATATACATACTTGGAGCAATTTTCCTAAAATGATGATTCTTAACCATATTTTAAGAATAAATTAGTATGCTGGTTATATTTGACAAAAAAATTCAAAATTTTTAATTAATTAATTTATTATTTTTGACTGATCAATTTGTATATATTCAGCTCAAACTTATTTTCTCAACTATCTAAATTTCAGTTTGACAAATCAACCAAATTACTTCTATTTTAAAAGGCAAATAATCTAAACAGGTGAAAATCTTATTTTTATTAAAAATATTTAATACGTCAATTAAATACAATTTGAATAAAATATACTCATTTTTTAAAAAATTATTTTTTAATATACATACACACAATTATATTATTGCTTAATGTAACACAAAACTGGATGCAAAGACATTAAAAACAGTTGTGAGCAATCATCATTAATCATAACAATAAGATAGTATTTTAAAATTAATGGGAAATCAATGAACATTACAGAGAATATTGTTTATGTTTGTAACAATATTATTGTAAACAATTTAAAACAAAGTCTTAACACAAACACTTAACTTATTGATTTGTTAGTTCTTGAGGCAATAACAAAAATATTTTTTTGTCTCATAATATCTATCATATGTTAAATAATGTTATACTTGCCGATGATTCCATAAACTTAAGACTACTCCAAACATCATTTGAGAAACACCCAAGATAACAGAAGATTTCATCTTATAAGAATTTAGAAAAAGGATTTTGTTTGTTGATATCTGCCAAATCTGAATGGGAGTATAATAGTCATTTTAATAACATTTAAATGACATTAAAAGTACATGAAAATTTGATAGCACATGAATAGCTTAATAATAAGTAAAAAGCACAATACTTTTCATATATAAATATTTTCCTCTAAAGGGAGACAAGCTCACAAAAGCGTTTAGAGCTAAAAAAAACAAACTATCCACTTGTTTTTAAGAATACAGATTTACACTTAAATATACGTGTGCATATAATTTTATATCGTTATATGTATATAAGGCCCATCATTTACACAAATGGCAATATAAATAAATTTATGTCATCAGATATATATAGTGCAATAATGGCTTAAATCTGTTTACAATACCTAAAAGTTACATTATATTTGGGGCAATACCTAATAGGAGAAACCAAGAAGCATAATTCAGAAAACATCTACTGACTTGCAGTAAAATTTTGATTCTCAGATAAAATTTAGATTAAATTTTTAGATTTAATCATTCTAAGAAATATTGATGAGATAATTCCAACTCTAGCAGGAAATTCCATATAGTGAACAGGAATTCACATTCATATCATATTCAGCGGAAAAAAAATATATCTGTGAATTTAAGTGGATAATATGCAAGTTCGAGTATCACTATATGACAAAGTTCAAGACATATGAAGCACAAACTGTTAAATAAGAATCAGGTACATAAATTGCAAATTTTGCATCAATATCAAAATAATAATAATGCCAAAATTATTTTATATGAAACTTACAGGATCTACTCCAAATGGATAAGGTATTCCCATGTAATCAGTGTTGTTAGGATTTAGTTGATAAAGTTTAGGTAAAGGTTCATTCCCACTGCAAATATAATATTATATTTAATTTTTTTAAATAAAATAAGTATCTAAAATTATACCAAACTAAATTTTATCAAAAAAGCAATATGTAATCTACATACTATCATACCATTCATAATTTTATAACAAAAAAGTTTTTTAATTGTCTTTTGAAAACATCTTATATAAATTAGAATATTTTCCCCAGAGGCAAAGTTTATATAACAATTTATTCAACTGAATAATTTTACATAACATTTTATCATAATATTTACAATTGTGTTTATTCGAACCTAAGTCGCACTTTTTCCCCAATGTTAATGCTAATGAAAATTGGGTGTGGCTTGGAATTAAAAATAGAAACATTTCTTGGATGGAGGAAATTAAACACAATACTAATGGTTAGGGCAATTAAGGTTCATATATGTTTTTAAAAGATTTTAATACTGGTAAAATAAATTAATTACTTACTTCTATTAGACTCATTTTTTAAAAAAACTTAAAAATGTCAGAGACATCGATAAATCATTTTACACTATTTTTTATTTTTCACAAAAACGTGTTGAGAATTTAAGGTGGGGCTTAGATTCGAATAAATGCAGTACATTGAATTATAATTTGAAGTTCATGCAATGCTTTAATTATTATTTGATAAATGATTGAAATAATAATTTTTTAGTTGTTGCTGTTATTTATGCCACTTGATCGACAGTAACATCAGATCAAGGCCCACAAAATTCATCGCGGCTAAGGGCTAGATTTTTACATCTGTCGATAGCCTTAGCTTTGAGCACCATGCAGGTGACAGTACTATTTTGCTCAGTTACACCCCAATTTTGAGAGAGAACACCCTGGGGGTGGTTAGAGACATCCACCTCTCTTCCCTTTCAACCAACCTTACAAGAGGAACTTTGTAACTAATTTTAATCATATGATAAAACACAAGAGACATTGCATGAATCACAAAGTTTAACAGTCTCTTAACTTTTTTCATAAATTATACATAGAAAATTTGAATTGTGTTGTTATTTTTCCAATAATTCCAAAGCATTAATATTTAATTATAGATTAATGAATACAGTAAAAATTAAAATAAGTTAATACTGAAACCAAATAGCTGCTTGATGATGGAAATTTTTCCCCCTGAAATTAACATAATTAAATTATATCAATTAAAATTTAAAAATTATAAATTGTAATTGTCCCATATAAGTATTATGAAAATATTCATGCAATTACATTGGTCACCAACAGAAATAAAATGTAACTGATACTTAACAAAAAATTATTAATGAAAATTTGTACAAAAGCACTAGTTGACATTAATTACAAAGTTTGGCAGTTGATTATTCACAAAATATTAAATTAAAAACCAAAGTTATGGAAAATTGGAAAAAGTAAATTGTCTCTAGTGGAATTTTTTTTTCCCTTTATATGGTGTATGATCACCTCAGACAGATATGCATATCTCACGTCTTGATTTCACAGAGTTTACCTAAGTGTTGATCAAGTCTTATGGAATTGTATGCTACTCTTCAAAAAGTGAACTTTTCAGCTTCTAGATGGTCTAGGGAAAAATTTTTCAAGTTGAAATTCAGCACCCTAAGGCATTCCACACATGATCAGTTGGGTTCAACTGAGCATGAATGGAATGCCTTAAGGTTGAGTAATGTGGACCCATCCATTTGAGTGATATCCTCTGTGCAAGTATTGACACCACATATTCTCAATGCACTTGAGCATTGTCATACATTAACAAAAACTCTGGGCCAACAGCATTGCTAAAGAGCCAAACTTGGGTTCCAATACCTTGGTACACATATCTCTGAATAGCTACAGAACCTCTTTGAAAGATATGCAGCTCAGTATGGTCATTTGTCCCAAATCCTCCCCAAACCATTAAAGCACGGTCACGAAAACAGGGTATTTTACAGACAAGGAAAATACAAATTATGAGTTCCTTTCTCTCTCCAGATCAAAACACATCCAGAATCAGCATTCAGACTATATTGGGACTCCTCAGTAAACAATACAACAGTCTATGTTTTCTGGGCTCCATTGAACATTTCGACAGCACCAGTTTAAATAGGGCCCTCAGGCAGCGGGAGAGAGTGAGCTACAAATTAGCTTTCTTGTATTCAGTCCAACCTTGTTAAGCCTTTGTGCAGCAGTAGAATGGCTGATTTGAACTCCTGTGACTGCACACATGTAGGTCTAAAACCAAATCTCTTACAATCACTTCACAGGTTCTTTAAGCCAACCATGACAAACAAATTGTCTTTGGAAGCAGTTGTTGCTCTTGATTGCCCTTGAACACACTGTCCATCAACATCCAATACTTAAATAACAGTTCCTCTTGATATGATACTTTCAGGAATATTTGAATCTTGGGTGACCTCCATTTGTACTTGATTACCCCTGATTCAACTGATTATTTGCCACTTTTGACTTAAATGATGCCTTTGAGCCATAATTAATGATACTGATCACTCTCAGAAACCACATTCACTTTAAACAAAACTACAGAAATGTGGTCATTGCCTGTCACATTCTCAATTACAAATTGGCATACTTCTGGTGTTAAAATATACACAAAAGTGCAATTTTGTGTTCAATTTATTTAATTAAAATAAATAATTGCAGCATTAGGGCATTGGTTGAAATATTAACTTAGAGAGCAATTTTTTTCTCATTATCCTCTAATTCTGCTGACCAGTGTATTTGTGTTCATACCTACAATTGAATAATGAAAAAAAAATGGCAAAACTTACAAATCAGCAGTAGGATACCACGATGAACCAAACAGATTAAAAGCTTTAGAGAATATATCATTGTAAATTAATCCAGTATAGACAGAAAAAATTCCCATAAGCAAAATAATGTATCTGCCATTGAAGAAAGTGAGCCAGATCTAAAAAAAGTATAAAAGTAAAGCTAATTCAGTTGAAAGAAAAGATAATTTAAATGATGATAAAAATTAGTAGAAAAGATAAAGTTAGAATTATGGTTTGAATTTAATTACTCAGTATATATATCCTATATTTTTCAGTATAAAAATTACTTTTATTTTATAAAATTGATTTTAACTAATATAATATTTATAACCACATGGTAATATTTGGAATAAATTTGTCTTCAAAAATACATTTTATAAGAAAGGTAAAACTATACTGATATTTTGCTAAACAAATACACATAAAATGAAACATACAACATTTTTTTCTATTGTGTTTTAAAAACTATTTATGCAAAACTTTACTACAAACTGTTTCTACACTTGCTTTTTACAATTATAAAATTTTCCTCAAAAGATTCATTGTAATTAAAAACATGGTAACATTTGGAATAAGTCTTTCTTCAAAAATACAATTTTTCTATATCATTCATATATATTTTTTTGTAATCACAATAATACCACAACTTTTTAATCAACATTAATATATCTTCCATAGATATTACATAAATCCAGAAAAATCAAGCAAAATTTTTTTTATATTAACTCAATATATAAATAAGTAGTCAACACTTTGGTAAAAAATCATTATTACATAATAAAAATATTAAAAAGCTGCTAAATTGCATGCCCAGTGACAAAACCAGTCTCTCCATCCCACACAAACTGAAACATATACTGCTGCATCACAATATCCATTTTCAGTGGATCTCATCCTATGCTGAACTTTACAGCAATGAAATGGAGGACAAACTAGCAAAGGAGGGCTGTAGTCTTCCAACTCTACCCTTAGAAATCTGGAATTATACTCACTGAAAAAAATCTCAAAATTTGGAACTGGAGGGTGCCTTCCAATTATCATTGGTATGTAGGTAATAGATGTGGTCTGGCCCTAGACCTCAAGTGTGACAGATGCTCCCAGACTACTCTCACATTTTGCCAGTGGTCTCAGCAAGACCTTCTCACTCTCAGAGAACAAAAAGATCTCCATCAGAGCAAAATGTCAAGATCACCAGGTTTCTCCCAAGCACATAATGCGTTGTAAGGATCTCACAAGTACAGATAGCTACACAGATCCCTTTCCAGTGCTCAACTTTTTGAATGTTTCATGGATCTTGTCTGACTTTGTTAGATTCAAGGATCAACCACCTATCCAGAATAGTGGTTAGCATCACTGACTATTGTGCTGTAAGGTCTGGGTTCAAATCCTGGAAAAGGCATGAATGTTTGTGAATGTACAGTGCCTTCGCGGCAAGGGGGTACTCTAAACAGACGTCAAGCTGCAAGTCCTCTCTTGAGGTTGGTGGAAGGGGAAGGGAGGCCTTTGACTACCTCCAGGGTGTTCTCCCTCAAAATTTGGTTGGAAAAAAGCCAAATCATACTGTCACCTATATGGTGTTCAAAGCTACGGCTAATGACGAGCATACAATCTAGCCCTTTGCCATGATGAATTTCGAGGGCTCCAATCTGATTACGTCAGATTGGTGGCATTAGCAACAAAAACACAACAGCATGTTCAATCTAATCATCAGTCCAATTACTATTACACTTTTCACAAAAAAATTGTATTTCTTAAAAAAAAGATTGTTTTTTTTTAATCACTTCTTTGGTAGAAAGGAAATACTTAAACAACTTTAACATATTTCAGATGGACCTTTAAAATTTAATTTTGTCATATGTATTTATTCATTTTCAATCTATTTTATTTAATTTTCTCTTTAAAATTGCAAAAAGACTATTCAAGTATTAATAAAACATATAAAAGTAATTTTATTAAAGAAAATTGTAATACTTAAAAACTAGATAAATAAAAGTGCTAATAACAAAATACATTGTGTTAATCTAACACAAATTTTCAGCACAAAAAAATGTTCTTTCATGTATCATATGAATTTGTCCCCCCCCCCTTCTTTTTAAACATATTTTCTGTATTCTTTGCAATTACTACATGAAAACTTTACCTTATAATATATGTAAAAAACACCACTTTTTATGTAAATAACAACAATGAAAAGAAACAATCTTATATGACATTTGAAAGATCTAAGAAATACATTATATAGATATAAAATATATACATTACATTATGTACATATACATATAAAATACATTAAAGTTATACATAAAGATCTAATAAATACATTAGAGAATAATGTAATGATGACTAAAGAATGGAAAACAACATTGCAATACCTCATTGTTTGTTCTTTCAGATGCGAGACCCTTTTCTTTCAGAACCATCCACAGAGCAAACAATGTCATAAGTAATCCATGACCAGCATCACCAAACATCACAGCAAACAAAAATGGGAAAGTTATAATTGTAAAGAGAGCTGCAAGAAAAAGTTATGTTTACAATGCAAGAATACAATGGTCACATTACAAATAAGAAGATTAATTACATTTACAACTTATAAAAAAAATTTTTAACTCTAAAATAATTTTAAAAAATAATCAAACTAGTCAAATTGTAATCCACAAGACTAAAATTGAAAATTTACAAAAGCAAAAAATTTTACATCATGCATTTAAAGAAAATTACATGTGCACAGGAATTTATTTTACAGACTATTGTGTGGCTAACAAAAAATGCATATTTATAAACATTTATATCACATGTTAAAAAAGGCTTCATATAAATAATTATACCATACCTGGATTAACTTCTCGGTAACTAGCAACACCATATGCATCCACAATGTTCTGAAATCCTTGACTAAATTTATTTGTGCGATTAAAAGTTGGGGGAACTTCTACAGTTTGCATTCTATGAAGAATGGATGGAACACTACCACCACAGAGTTCCTTTAACAAATTTTAAAAAGTTATTAAGCTTGTCAATTTTAAAAAACAAATAAAATCAAAATAATTTAGTTTTATAGAAATGCTTTAAAAGATGTTAGAAGGGATAAATAACTAACCGTTCCACGACATAAAGCCATTTGTATCTTATCCAAATCTGAACATGCACACCAACATTCGGCAATGAGACATTTTTGAGTGACATCCAAATTAAAAAGATTTAAAGTATGATAAATAGCTTTGATCTTCCGCACTTTTACAAACCAACTCTTTATATTTTTGGCAGCAGCTACTAGAACTCTGTAACGATGATCTTGTGTTTGTCCAAGCACCTGTAAAATAAATATTAAAATACATTACAAAACAAAATTTCAAAAGTTTTCTATAAAGAACACTGCTCAAAATATATCTTAAAATATATTGCAATATAATAATAAATAATTCTATAGTTTCAAACACTAAAATTTTTCATACTTCAAATTTTATTATAATGTTGATGAATTCTTATGAATAAACAGAATAATTTTAAGCCCATGACCCTTATTGCGAGTTAAAAATTTTATATCCATCAAAAATATATTAAAAGTATATTTTTCACTATAAAAATTTATACATATAATTTATACATAATACATATTTTGAAACTATACACAATATAGTAACAATTTCTTTAAATATAAATATATATGTAATAGATTGAAGTAGTGTTGGCCGAAGTGGAAGATTATCAATTTTGATTAAATAGTGACGTCTTCAAAATAGCTTTACCTCCTTTATTATGAGCACAATTACGTTACGTTAACCTTGCATAGACAGCAGCGTTTTGGAGGACACAACACAAAGACAAAAAAAAAAAAACAGCAAGTATTTGCACTCTTACGTGATGGCGGCAAGCAGAAAAAAGAGAGGGCGATTACGTTGAATAGGCGTTTTCCTTTGGGCATCTGATTGGCTAAAATGCGTGGGCTACGGCAATCGGTTTAGCTGATTACGATTAAGATTACAACCTTTATTTTTAAAGCTAAGAATTAAAGATTATTTATAGATCATTAAAGAGTTAATTAAAAGTATGTTAAAGGGAATTATTACATTTCCCCCCTCCGTAAGACGCGTGTGTGCGCCAGGGCCCTTGACACAGACCCGTATCTTACAGGGAAATTAAATTTAAAATTTTGAATAAAATTATTTTAAAAACTTCCTGCACTTGCCGGTAATGACATACATAGCATGATCTTCAAAACAGACATTAGATGATAGAAAAATATAAAAACAAAAATATACTGGTAAATTGTAAAATATGGGTACCCATAAGTAACATTCAAAACATAGTAAGATTCAAAATGTAGGAAAAATCAAAAATATCGTTCGAAAATGTTCACATTTTCTTGAGTAGCTGATGTAATAATGTTCGCACCCCTAAACATTATATCTTAAAAATACACAATATCAAAAATAAAAATAAGAAACACTTGTAATGGAATAAAAATAAAATAAGATCCAAAATAATTGTAGCCTAAAATATCAAAATATCATCAGTGATAAACATCATGGAAACATTTAAGTTTGCTTCAAAAATAATTAAAAAATATATATATATAACTTCTTAGTCTAAAGTAAACTTAATAATCTGAGATTATTAAGGAAGGGGAATGTAATTCAGACTCTTCCCTGTTTCTATCCAAGAGCATACACCTCTCCAATTTACTTTACATCTTAATTTAGTTACAATAGACTGATTTACACGTTCACATTTACCATTTGTCTGGGGATGATGAGAAGTAGTTAATAACTGTTTAACATTATAATTTCTTAAAAAGCGTTTGAATCGAGATGAAGTAAAAGCACACCATTTCTATCAGTTAACAGTTTAATAGGCATTTGAATGTGGAAAAGTTGCTTTAAACAATTTGCATAGGTTTCTGTTGTTTCACTTTTAGAAGCAAAAGCCCAAACATAGCGAGTTGCATGATCAATTACTAAGTGGAGAAATTTTTTTGTAAAATTATTATAATTGAATCCACCAACAGTATCAACAGAGATATACTCAAAAGGTTGATCTGTGGGTGGTACAGTCTGTAAAAGACCAAATCTTTTTTGCCTTTTCTTTTTGTTTAATTGACATACATTACAATGTTTAACAAATTTTGAAATATCTAAATTAATATGAGGCCAATAATATTGAGGAGTAATTAAATTTATCATTTTTTGAGTACCAGGGTGTCCAAATTGTTCATGAGCATTTTGCAAAATTTTTCTTAATGAAAAAGGTACAACAATTTTAAACAGATTTTTCTTTTTAAGAACAAAGACATCATCAACTTTCTTATATTTAGGATCATCTACATTATCTAAATTTTGATGGGTTTTTATCTCACTTAATTCAAGTAAATGTACAGAGTGTTGGATATACTGAGCGATAGGATGTCTTGATAACATGTCAGCTTCAACATTATTAGTCCCTTTTAAATATTTTACTTCATAATCAAACATGCTTAATTTTAAAGACCAACGAAATAATCTCCCCCTTAAATTTTTCACATTTTTAAGCCAAACAAGAGCAGCATGATCAGTGTGGATTATGAATTTTTTACCATGTAAATAATAATAAAACTTATCAAGAGCATCTACTATGGCCAAACATTCCAATTCTGTGATACAATAATTGTTTTCATAATCACGTAAAGTTCTAGAATAATAAGATACTGGGTGAAGAGTACCAGTATTATCAGGTTGTTTCAAAATAGCTCCAATAGCGTTCAGCGAGGCGTCACAGAAAACATGTAGAGGTAATTTAGAGAGAGGGTCATATAATTGTAATACAGGTTTAGTTACTAATTTATTCTTTAACAATTCAAATGCTGTTTGACATTCAGCAGTCCAATCCCATTGTTTATCTTTCTTTAGTAGTTGGTTTAAAGGTTTTCTAATTTTGGCATAGGAATCAATGAATTTGTTATAAACATTTACAGAACCAAGGAAACTTTGAAGTTGTTTAACATTTTTGGAAGGTTGTAATTTTTTAATAGTTTCAATATTTTGATTATCAGGGGTAATGCAACCGTCTTTAATTTCATAGCCTAAAAAGTTTATCTTATTTTTTGCAAAAACACATTTTGAAAATTTTAATTTAATGTTCTCTTCCTCACAAATTTTGAATATTTTTCTTAAATGAGCATAATGTTCTTCCAAAGAATTTGAAAAAATAACTATATCATCAAAATAGTGACAAGCAAAATTTGAACACTTATGTTTAGTTAAAATTTTACGAATAGTACGATTAAAAATTGCTGGGGCATTTCGAAAACCAAATGGAAGAACTTGAAATTCATATAAACTTTCAGTTGTAACAAAAGCTAATTTTTCTTTATCTTTATCATGCAGAGGAATGTGCCAGTACTCGCTTGTCAAATCCAGCGTAGAAAAAAATTTAGCACTATTCAATTTATCTAGCAGAGAGTCTATTCGAGGTAATGGTTCTGTATCTGTCTTACAAATTGAATTAAGTTTTCTATAGTAAGTACATAATCTGGTTTTTTGTTTTTCATCTCTCTTATAAGCTAAAGTAACAGGGGAAGAATAACAACTATTGGATTCTTTAATTAAACCTGCAGCTAATAAATTTTGTATTTATTTATTAATCTCGGCTTCTGAAGTGGCTGAAGTTCTATAAGCTCGCTGAGAAATTGGGAGGTCTAATGTTAAGTTAATTCTAGGGGGTTCCATTCTTATTTTACTTACATCATACTTATTTTTAGAAAAAACATGAGAGTATTCTGAAAGAAGTTGTATCAGGTTAGGAGATAGTTCTTTAACAGTCAGAGGTAAGAAAACTTTCTCTGAGGTATTGACTAACTCTTCCTGTATATGTAATGAAATTTGTTTAGTGAGTGGATTCTGATTATTTACAATGATTTGTCCATTTTGTAGTAATTGGTTATGTTCACAATCAATAACAAATTTATATTGACTACATTCTGGTAGTCCTAGAATAATATAAGGTAGACTACTACTAATTATATACAGATTTATGTGTCTCTTTATCTGTCCAATTGTTAAATAAGCTTTGCATAGTTTGTTTAATTGAAAACTGCCATGGGCTTGGTTAATATGTACAGGCCTGGTTGTTTGTTGTGGTAATCTAAGTTTACTTACAATATTTGCAGAAATTAAAGATAGAGTGGATCCAGTATCAATAACAATATTTACATTGTTCTTTTTAGGTAAATTGTCCAAGTTAGCTAGGCTTGGCAATGATGAGATGTGTCCGGACACTTGTAATTGTCAATATGCTGGGCCAGCAGCCTCAGTAGAGGGGTGTTGTCTCTGATTAGGAATTTGTTGACTGCTAACAGAGTTCTCCGAGCTCTGAGAAACAGGGTTAGTAGCCAAAGATGAGTCACATGTAAATGGGGTTTGTCTCAATTGATGTTGATTAAAAGGACATTGTAGTTTCCAATAATAAGCATTGGGAATTCCTTGTTGTGTACAAATACTACATGGATATGGTGGCAGCCCATGTTGAAAATGTGTGCGGTGGTTGGGCCTAAATCCTCGATTGTTAAAGTTATGAGAATGCTGATTTGGGAGATGTTGGGGACGCGTTCTATTAAAACTTTGAAAGTTGGGTCGAAAAGAGTGACGATTTTGAGGTACAAAAGCATTTTGTCTGGGTCGAATGGGCATATTTTGTCTAAAAGTATTTTGTTCAGGTTTAGGGGCTTGTGTTTTCATTAAGCGTGTAGCTACCATGAGCCATTCTGTGGGTGAGGTAGGGGGATTTATTGTCATTAATTGTTCAATATTGGTGGGCATTCCTTCAGTAAGTCCTTCCAAAATGAGTTGAGGGGATAGACCTAATTGCCTACCATAATTTAGTTTTTTATGAAAATATTGCTCTAAATTATCTTTTAATTGGAGTTGTGAGAAATCTGCTAAACTTACAACATTAGGTTTTAAAAAATTTTCAATAAGAATCAAACAAAGTTCTCCAAAATTTGAAATATTAAGGCAAGAGTTGATATAATGGGTTAATGCAGACCCTTTTAGATATTTTGATATGTTTACGATTTTCCAATTATCATCTTTATTACTGAGTGTACATGCATTATTAAAATAGTCTAACCAAGCTTCTATTATCATTCCATTTTCAGAATCAAAAGGGACTATATATGGTTCATTAGGGGTTTGGTTGGTAGTACTTATAACAGACAAATTGGTTTGCTCATTATTTGCCATTTTAAAACCAGATCTGAGAATCATACAGAAATTAAAAATCTTAATTTAACTTAAAATTTGAAGTACCAAAAATAAAAATACCAAGATATAAAATTGAAATATCAAACATTAAAATATTTAAATTTCTTATTTCAATAGATATTGTTTTATCATAATTAAAAACATGTATTGTAACAATATTAAAAATATATCAAATAATTTTTCATGAAATGTTAAGCATAAAAATATCAAAAATCAGAATCACTTTAAAAAAAAATCATATGTATAAAATTTGCAAGATAAATAGTTTTGAAAATAAGATTTCTTCATATATAAAAAACATTTTAAAACCCCGCTGAGCTCAGCATTCATTCTTTCAATTTAGTAACATACATTTAAAAATTTTGACTTTTCTGTTGACGGTTGCACTTTTCGAAGAAACACGAACCTGTGTTAGGCTTATTCACTTTTTTGATGAAAACGAAGCAGTCTTGCACATACTTGAACGGGGATTTCCCCATATTTAAATGAAGAAGTTGAAACATCAGGAATTTTAGTAAACAGATGACGGTTTTTCTTCTTTGTTGTCGCTGGGAATGCACGTTTTATTTCTTTTTAAGCATATCTTCACGGTAGGAAACTATCCTAACTGACTTTTGTAATAGATTGAAGTAGTGTTGGCCAGAGTGGAAGATTATCAATTTTGATTAAATAACGACGTCTTCAAAATAGCTTTACCTCCTTTATTATGAGCACAATTACGTTACGTTAACCTTGCATAGACAGCGGCATTTTGGAGGACACAACACAAAGACAAAAAAAAAGACAGCAAGTATTTGCACTCTTACGTGATGGCGGCAAGCAGAGAAAAGAGAGCGAGATTACGTTGAATAGGCGTTTTCCTTTGGGCATCTGATTGGCTAAAATGCGCGGGCTACGGCAATCGGTTTAGCCGATTACAACATTTATTTTTAAACCTAAGAATTAAAGATTATTTATAGATCATTAAAGAGTTAATTAAAAGTATGTTAGAGGGAATTATTATATATATATATTATAACACTACTTTGTAATGTATAAGAAAAAAAATGACATTGTTTTGAAAAAAATCTTACCTACAGGTGAAATTTTAAAATAAATAAGACATATTCACTGTCCCAACATTTACACAACTTATATTTAAAATTTTAATGGTACTTACAGTATTTAGATCTTCTATCCTAGTCATTACTCCAATAGACATTTCTCTTCTGTCTGCTGGTGTTTCTGGACAAGGGTATAATGTTGCACGAAACCTGGATGAAGAATTATCATAAAATAAGTTACTCTTACATTAGAATTTAAATGTTCACAAATTTTTTACTAATCAGAATACAGGATAGATATCAGATTGAATGAATATTCAGTTAATTGCTGCATATATTAAAGATTAAATTTACAGAAAAAATGAAAATTTTACAAATTTTTAAATAAACAGATGTATGAATGGCAATATAAATACCATAAAACAAAAAAACTATTCACAACAAAAAATTATTAAATCCCATAATTGCAATATATAAATAGAGACAGAACATTTATTATACATATATATACACTCACAAGGATTGTATTGGCTTCAAAATTTTAAAGCATGTCCCCCTTCCTTATTTTCAGAGTCAATGATAGAATGCATATTTTAAATAAAAATATCAACAATAAACTTTAGCTTTCAGAACATACTTTCAGATATATAATTTAATGAATTTGCAAGGCAAACTTTGATATATCTTTTTAAACTTTAATCTTCTGAGAAGTATTTTTCTCCTGTAATTCTTCATACACATTATGCACTAAAAAAACTCAAGATTATAATCATTTCTACACCTAAAACTTAAAAAAAAAGTTCCTACATTTGTATTTAAAAAAATATTTAAAATCTATGGGAAAAGGGAGAAAGGTTAATTTAGGAACATGAAACATTGTGAGAACAAGCACACTGTTAGCATTTGTTTCTACAAAAAGCTCAACTATGTAATATATATAATAATTACATTGGTGTACACAAGGTTGAGGTTCACCCTCCGCCCACCCCTCCCAGATCAACATATTTTTAATTTTTACCCCAGAAATTAATCCTTGGTGCTTTTGACTATCTTTGTTTTAAAATGAAAATCCCTTTTCTCCCCAAAAGAAATGTCTGTGTATACCACAAAATTATTATAGCTATAAAACATATCATTAAATAAAATCCTGTATAAAAAAGTTCCTGACATAAATTTAAATTCATAAGTGATATTACTCCAGATGAATCAAATCTTATTATGTTTTTCATAAATAAATAATTATTTGGGTATTTAACTCAAACTATTCTTTCATTATACATGAGATCTAATTGAATGGAATTACACATTTTGCAATAATCTTTGAAAAAATTCAGATGTTGAAAAAAAAAAAAAAGGAATTGTAATTGATTCTGAAGAAAATCTAGATTTCAAAATACAAGCAAAATTGTGCATCTGAAACATCAAGGGTTGGAAAATTAATATAAGTTCAAAATTTGACCTTTTCCCATAATTATATTACAATTAAAGATGTTTCAAACACTAACAAATTTTTAATTAATAAAATATTTCCATAAAAATTAATTATTTAATATCATGAAGAATGAGTAATAAAAATTGTATCATTCCAATAATACATGAATATTTCCTTCTAAGAAACCCTTTTATTAATTGAAAGAATTTTTTGTGAGTAATATAAGTCAACTAATATTTAAAATTTGTACAGTTTTCAATTTTTTTCTATATTTATTAACTTTATATACATTATTTTAAATTGGAAGCATCAGAGGAATTTTCTAACTGAATTTATATAAAATAATAATAATAAACAAGAACTAAATACAAATAATCAGACTAAGAAATTAATTTTTGAAATATTTAATAAATCTAGATAATAAAGAAATGAAAGAGAGCAACTAATGTTAAATATAAGTTTTTAAGACAAAAACTACATACCCTTCACATATTTTTTTAACTCTTGTCTTTAATTGATCACCTTGGAAGAAAATGATAAAAACAGATTTGTACACTTGATCACCCTATAGATACAATAAAATAGTTATTTAATTTGAATCAAACAACCTACATATCTAATTATACAAAAAAATTAATATTAAATAAAAAGATATTTACAGTGACAGGATCCTCCAAAGGTGTATCAATATCAGCTTGACGTAGGAAAACATTACCATGACAGACTCGCCATAACATTCTTTCAAATGCTGGTAAGCGCTCCCTCAAAATTACACCAGCAACAAATCTTTTTTCCAAAATATAATACATGAATTAAAACAAGTAATTTAATATAAAAATGAGATTCACAAAGAGTTATATTTTTAAAGTAGTTAATTAACTACATACAACTACGGATGGGAAACACTGATCTTTTAAGTCAAATTTGGATCAAATATATTTTTAAAACTCAAGTATTAGAGTAGCACAAATGTAAATGTATAAAATTCAATTCCTTTTAATATATACAGCCTTAATAAGTACATAATATATTTAGTTCGGTATTATCAAAATTTTAAAAACAAAAACTTGTGCCATTTTTTTTTTTATATTTATTTATTCATTTGTATTCAGAATGTATTGCACTGAAAGGCATTTTATCATTATTTTTAAAGTAACCAATTAAAAGAAAATTTATTTAGGGATTTTAATATTAATTAATGCTCTTATTACCTTATTACATACAAAAAAAAGTCAGATTACTGATTGCATTGCAGCAAGTCATACAAAAAATCAATCAGAAAAAAAAAATACTGTCAAACACTGTGTTATTAAAAAACAACGAATAAATCATTTAAATGTGTTTATTTCATATATTCACATACATTACTCAAAATATATAGAGCCCATATTAATTACAAATATAAAAATCTGAAGATTTTTATTTTATTTAAAAACAAAACACAATTTGAGAGTCTAAAATAACATTGAATTGATATTTGTAGAAAAAAACTATACCCATTTCTTAAAACTATGTCTAATTAGAGAAGTATAAAAGGATTCCAAATTCAACATTACAGAAGTGTTTTCAAGATAAACTTATAAAGGGCTGACAGCTAACTTTACTGTATTGCAGAAAGAACAAATAAACAGATAGTAATGTACAAAGAATGGATGAGAAAAAAGGATTATTCAATAAATGAATAAATCAGAGAATAGATACAGGATCAGTAGGCAGCTTGATTAGCTATGAACAGTTACAAATAAAATTCTGACATTTTTTTTTTTTTTTAAAGTTAAGAAGTTTTTGTAGAAATTAGAAACAAGCTGTTTTCCTTGATTAAATTACCAGACTCGAAAGTATTTCTTTTTTTGTTTTGTTTCAGATTCTAACCCATAATTTAAAATTCAAAACTTTGTGTTTCAGAGAATTAAAAGACAATGAAATGGCTTTAGCATTTGCTTTGAAGGTGAATTAGATATTATTTATGGAATATTATTAGTAGCACTATAATAAGAGAGCAAGGAATACCAGAAGTTGCAGAAAGAACCCAAAATGAAGTGCAATAACATTTCATACACAAAATATTTAAAAATTGAATTCAAATTATCAAAAGTTTTATTTTTTAAAAATGCATTATAGAATGAGAATAAAAACTTAAAAAAAAAGTTTTGTACAGAAACGATTTAAAAGACATAGAGCAAAAATACATTGCAATTCTAAAAAAATGCTTTTTTAAAAATTCCATTTTGATAAACTAAATTAATTTACACTAATTTATTTTCATGTGAAGCAATTTGTTCAAATTTTCATACTTCGTCTACTATCCAGAAGCTTACAGAAGACAAAGCATTATGCATCAAATGAAATGGATGATAGTTCAAAGGGGCTATATCAAGGTTAGGTGCCAGGTGTTCTGAAATTACCCAACCAAGTGTAATTAATGTGACCTTGACTGCTTTTGCAACATGATGCCTTACATCATCAAGGTGTAAACCTTTGCCCCTAAATGAACATATTACATCAATTTCCTGGTTCAATCACAGCAATTGTTACACTTACAGGCACACACACTCAGCACACTTACAGGCACATTTACACTCAGCAGTTACACTTACACCAGATTCTAACAATTCATAATAGAGCCTATCTTTCATGTTTCTCCAATTGCAAAGGTCTTTTGATTTTGGCATTCATGCTGTTGCTTTAATGGAATTCACCCAATGTTTTTTGCATTTCAAATTATCATAACAAATCCATTTTTTATCTTCTGTCAAGATTTTCAACAAGCTTTTATATACAGCCTGTTTAGCAGAATTCATTCATTTCAAGACAGGTTCATCCTTGTTACTCAGGCACAATACATGAGGCACCTATCATCCTTCCTTTTGAATCTTTCCCATACCATGTAAACCACTGAAAACCCCCTTTTTTTACTGCATGTGTTTGTTATAATTTAAATATTTAGCAATTTCTTTTTGCATCTGATAACCTTCATCAAGCAGTGCTTGCTAATATTCAAACTTAGTTTTTAGTGGAGTGCTGCAATGTTCTTGATCCCTAACATCAGCATTACTATCTTTAAAATGCAAAACCAAAATTTGTTTGTACTTATTCATATGATTTTCTCCCCGAGAACAGAATAGATTGAGCAACATGCTTATGTATCTCTTTTTCCCAGGCAAAATTTGTAATGAATGCAGAAACAAATAAATAACTTATTGAATTACATTTTCCACCTTTGAAATTTCAACTTTACAATCATTTTTCCTAAGCTTCTGCATCAATTTGATAACTTTGAACTGATTTCTACCATATGACACAAGTTCAGTTAACTGATTGATATGCTATTTCGCAAATGACACACAAAACTCCCTTTGCAACTTCTTATTACACCCAGAATAAGTATATATACACACTTTTAAAATTTAGTGTACAACTGAGTTGCTATCTGAAGATGCTACAGGAAAAAAACTTTCATTGCTATCAAAGCAAAATTATTTTAACCATATCCCACGAAAATACCTATCATTAAACTAATCAATAAAAGGCAATTAAATGACAATTTTTTTTGTCCTCTCTTATGAGAAAAGGTTTCTTCAGATAATGAAAAAATCAAACATTGAAATAAAATATGAAAATAAAGACAAGAATACAATAATAAGAAAAATAAATAAAGTAACTTCTTTATTCTTTCAATAAATAGAAAGAATAAAGAAGTTACTTTATTCTGTCAATAATTAGAAAGAATGAAGTTGCCTTCAGTAAGGCAAAACTGACTACCTTTAGTAATTTTTCCCCTAATTCTTAAAAATCAAAAGAAATAAATTGTTGGCTATCATTCATCAATAAAAATGGATCATAATCAATATTGAACTTCTATTTATATAGATGAGAACACACTTAAAAACTACTTAAATGATAATCTCACAAATTTAACAGTTTTAGATAGAAATTGTTGCAAATAGGAGGCAAAATTGACAGTGACACAATTACATAAACAAATAGCAGATATTTTGAGTGTGCCCCATTAGAGAAAAAAATATACTTAGCAGCACGATCAATTTTATTATCCTCATATTTAAATACTATACATATTATGATTTGGTTTTTATAAAATCAGCAATTCAATGCAAAAAGATCTTTCTTAAGTAATAATGAATAAAAAAATATTAATTACCCTAACTTCAAAGCTTGACCACCAGATCGAAGTCCCTCTTCTCCTAACAGAGTGACATTTTCTTCTTGCATACTGGGATCGTGCATCTGCACATGATGAAATTCTGCCTATTAAGCAAATTCTACTATTTACATGCAATCGGGGCCCAAAACCAAGAGGAAAATAGCATGCAGAATTGAAAATAAAATATAGAAAAGTGCAAATCATAAAATAAGCAAAAAAAAATCATAAGATTATTGCTCAAAGCTACTTTAAAGAGCATTAATCAGCTTTTGTGTAAAACATAAGCATAATGTGAAAATTAATAAAAAAGGCCCCATTCTATACCTATTTCATGCAAAATTTAAAATACAACAAATACGATAAAACATAGTATTATAGTTCTGTGCAGTTTTTAAATTAAAATTTAATATAAAATCCAAAAAAAAAAAAAAAATTAAGAAAAATGAATAAGTTTTCACATTTTTCAAAATTTAGTTTAGATTTATTTTTTTAATTTAATTTGTGTCTGTAAAATAAAGTATTCTCATTTCCCTTTTGGGGTATTAATACCACAAAAAATGTATCAAAAATAAATTTAATTTTAATTAAAAAGGTTTTATTTAATACCTGAAGCATAATTTTTGTATATAAATTTATACAAAAAGTTATTTACTATTTCTTAATTCATTGGATAGATTTCTTAAAAAATAGTTTCTTGTAATATGATGCATATATGTTTAAAAGAACAAATCTATATCAAATTTAACTTACTTTTAAAAAAATACGTCTTGTTTATTAATAGCTATTTTTTTTACAGATAGTAAAAAATGAAATATAAATCACTTTTTCCCACCACTGGTCTTGCTCAGTTAAATAATTTTCATTTTAAAAATATTGGATTTTTTTAAAAAAATTAACGACAATAGTACATTTTGTATAAATGTAAAAATTTTATTTTAACCCCTTAATGGTCGCATAATTTTGAAGAAAACGATCATAAAAGTGCCTATTTTTTTATTCAAGAAAATTATAGAAAACTAAGTGTATGTGTAATAAATGAATTTATTTTTAAATTTTGGGTAAACTTTTAGCTTTAAATACAAAAAATTAATTTTTTAAGAAAAGCCAACATTTAGGGTTATGACTAAATGTTGGTTTTCTAGCAAAGTGAAAGAATTTTAAAAAACATGTATTTTAAACATTAAAAGATAATTTTATTACACTTATGCACAATGTTTACACACATTAGTAATTTTTTCTTGTGAGATAAATTTAAAAGCATGAGATGCAAAGGCCAGTATTACAGGTAACAGTATAGATCCTGCTCTCAAATTCACTAACCAAACTTTCAAAAGAATCAGTTACTTCAGAATGATTCTCAGAACCATTTATACTTAAAGTAGAATCAAATTCACTTCCTGACTAACTGCATAAGATACAACATTAAAAAGATACATATATTTTATCACAGAACGCAACCCAAGTGTATTTATGAAGAGCAGAACTAAGTAACAGAGTTAAGGTTACAAAAATATATACATGTTTGATTGTGCTAACATCCAGTTTAATATAAAATAACTATCTCTAAACATGTTACTAATGATCTGATACTGCCATCTGGTGAGAAATAAACATGATTCTGAGCATAAGAAATAGACAGTTTTAATCTTTTTAGCACGTTACTTTTGAGTACTCCAGCCCGGAAATATCACAGGCATGAGAAATAGTGGGGGAAATTTCACCCCATGATTTTGAGAGAGCGAGAAGTAAGGGGTTAAACATTCTTTAAGAAAAAAAGGACCTTTAAAAACCAATTGTACAAATAAAATAATTAATAGTAAAACTGAATGACATTATGACAATGTAAATTAGATAGTCTTTGGTAATTAAAAACATTTAAAAAATTCATATATTTATAATAAAAACACATTTTGTATTATAGAAACATTAACTTGTAAATTTATAAATTTAATATTTCAGAAAATTAATATATAAAAAACAAATAATAAAATAAAACAATTTTTATTCCTTCATTAAGAAATGTAGTTTAAAAACAAATTTTCAAAACACTTTGTTTTACATGCATCTTTCTAAAAAAAATAATTAATAATGCATCTTACATATTTAATAAAATCTTAAATATTTCAGATACAAATTAAATGTACTCTTGAACATTTGATTTTTTAAAAAAGTTTGATATTAAAAACCGAGACAATTTTAGTTATGAAAAAATTTTGAAACATTTTTAATAGAAACTTTATTTTTTTCATATTAATATTTATTTGAATAAAAAATTTCTTGCAATAAATACTGCTTACCATGAATAATATACATTACTGTTGAAATAAATGAAGAAGCTAAAACAAAAGCATTATTTTGCAGAATCTGAAGAAAAAAAGCATAATATACCTCATCAAAGAATTGTTGAGTTTTCCTCAAAATGTGCTTCAGTTCAGTTAATTCTAAATATGTCTTTTTCAGAGCTTCAGCATTAGTATTAACTTCTCGCAATTCATTTTCTAATTTTTCAAAAGTAGCCTAGAATATGAAAAAAAAACATTTATAACTAATCTTTAAATTAAATATTTCAATCAGAAGCAAAGTTTATTGATGAATCTATAGTATGGTTGAAATATATACTTTCACTAGTCTGCATTTTCTAATTAATTTCTTAACAAGAACTGAAAAAACATGCACTACTTTTAAAAAAAAATAATACTCTATATGGCATTGGAATACTAAGATGGAATGGTCGGAATATTATCTAAATTTCAAGGTAAGCATACCTCCTCGAGTAATGCAAATATGAAATTGTGCAGCTCTTTGGCACACTGTGAGTAGGATATAAGTAAAGAAACCTTCATATTGGACAATATATCTATACTACTGTTTCAGCCATAAGAAAACATTGTAATTTTCTTTTTCAGAAGACAAGTATAACATAGCAGAGAATGCCAAGCCATAAACAATAACTCGTTTGCAATCATTTATTATTCTTACAATCCATATAAATTCCTTTTCTATATTTGTATGAGATACATATTCAGCCTCCATGGTAGATGAACTGGCTGTTTTTTGTATAAATGTATGCCATAAAATGAATACACTATCAAGTAACTGAATTACACCACACATTAAGATTTGATCATCTGAATTAAATGCATAGTCTACATCACTGTAACAGTTTGCTTTCAAATCTGTTATCTTTGAAAGATCTAGTTTTTGATTATGTGTATGATAAGCATATCCCATTAACTTTAAAAGAGAATTCTGATGTTCTTTCTCTGGTTAAAATTCAAAACGAATTTTGACAGCATGACTGATGTTGGATCAAAAGAGTGAGTGAGAGCTTATTAATGTCACACTGCAAAGCAATATGAAGTCTATTAGTGACAGGTCTCATAAATTAGAATCATGATCAAGTGACGAGGACAACACCTACACTGCCCCCCCTCAAGTTTCCACACAATGCCAACGGGAAGAGGAGCCTCACTAGATTTAATGTGCATCAGCCCCTCTACACAATGGGTCATCAGAGGTGCTCGGGCTCAAACTCATGACATGCCAACCAAGAATCCATGACCATAACTACTAGGTTACCACAGCCTCCTGATACTGTCAGATACAATTGGCTCTAACAAAGCTAAGCATCCAATAACATTCCAATGTATGGCATATTTATTAGTTTAGAATTTTAAGCATCAATATTTGAACATAGCTGTTTTTATGACACTGTTCCTTTTGTGATAGGAAGGGATGTGAAACTTCTAGTATTTCTGATAAATGTTTCTAATAAAATTATGTTGGAGGATATCAATTTTGCCATTAGTTTCCTCAAATTGAACCACTAATAACCTATGGATCCTTCCCAATACGCTTTAGACTTGTTTTATATCATTGTCCAGTCTTCTGAGTAGGATAATATCGACTACAAAATAAAGCAATACTACAAAATTGTATATGTATAAACAGTTCACATAGTCTAATTTTTTAAAGTTATGCTCCCTTAAAATATCTTTGAATTTTAAAAAAAAAGTTCTTAAAACCTTGGGGAACATTTAAATGACTGGCTTCAGCTCACTGATTACTATAGCAATGGAATACAAATTACATGGAGCCTTAGGGAGAAATATCCCTGTTATTTACTAATCAGAATTAAAATGAGAAGAATTTGTTGTTAAAAGAATTTAAGTTGCTCTGTTAAGATTAAATAGCAACAATGCTGGAGGGATTTAATAATTAATCCTGGAAGAGAGAAACCAGGTGTGGAAACAGTTTGACTAACCATCGAAGAGAAATTTTGCCTTCTACTGACTGGTCTCTCAAGAGTGAAAAAGAGGAAACTTTGAGAAACAAAGATGTTGCATTTATCCAAAGTGCAAGAAAAACGGAGGAAAAATCAAATCGGTTGGTTCACAGGAAAATACATGAATTTTAAACAATGAATTTCTTTTTAACTATTATTTAGAAACAGAAAAAATTATCATTGCTGTGCTCATCAACTTTCATATCAATAAAACCATGGAGATTACACAGAATTAATATCAATCATTGCTGATTCCAAGCCCTGATTATGATGATATTTCAAACTAGTCGGCAAAAATCCATAACAATACAATATCAAAGTAGTACTGCAAAGAACTGCAATTATTTGTTACAATTTCATAAAATATAATTTATTATAAATAGTATAATATTTGAACTAGAATGCACTCAACTGCTTCTAAGGTAAAACTACATAAAAATATTAACTAAATGATATAAATCAGTCATAAATATTTTAAAAGCTTTTTTCTGCATTATCATAATAATAAATAAGAAGAATTACTTCTAAATCAATCATTTCTCTAGGCTGAGGTGCTTCAGGATTGTCACCAAAACTCATCATTGCAATACCATCTTTCTTAATTTCCTTTTCCAAAAACCCTACAAAAGTAAAATACAAATACCAGTTTAGATTTGATATTCACTAGCATAATGCTATTAAATCAGAAATATAATAAATGGAGCCAACTTAATACAAACTTATGCAATAATAAAGTTTTTTAAAAAATTACTTAGTTTTCTTTCCATTTCATCACACCTCCTCACTTCGTTCACAAATTTTCTTTGAAAGGCATTGACATCAGGATTGAGCTGAAAGGAATCATGATATTTAAACATTAAAGAATATATATAAATCATACATATTTTTAAAAATAGTAAATATTCATTAGTTATGCAAATATAGTACTTCACCTTAATTATATTATTTAAAATTATAAGAACAATATACAACACTTACAGCACTTATCTATTACTCATATATAATGTATTTATTAAACTATTTTATAAATTTGATATTTATAATTAATTAGAATGCTGTAAAATAAAAAATAATAATAAAAGGATTTTTTTTCAGCATTGTTTAAAAAAGCAATCAATTTATTATAAAACAATCATCAAAACATTATATTTTTTTGTAATTAAGTTTATATTTTGATGCTTTTGAATAAGAGCATCTTTTTCAAAAGCTCTTTTTTTCAAAAGATTTTTTTTTAGCAAAAACATGTTAAAAATCAAATTACAAAAGTTAATTTTTTATTTTGAAAAGTGTCACTTTTTAAAAAAAATACATCACTCTTTTACATTCAATTTGTACATTTCATTAAAACAATTTATACTCTGAAGGGGGAGGGGAAGAAAGGAACATAATGCATACTACTACACACAGAATTTCTTTTGAGTTCCAAAATTAGAATATTTATTTGGAATATCCTATAAATATTTTACGGAAGTTAAATTCAAAAATTATGACCAGGTCACATTTTATTTAAAATTTCCTAATAATATAATGTGTAAAAAGATTTCTTTGAAAAGAAAATACATAATCACAATAAAAAAGACACTATTTTAAAATGCTATCAGTGATTTATTTCTTATTACAATCATTGTGTTTTGCTTTCATATTAAGTAAACATATTTTGGTAAAATTTATAAGCGAAATGAAAAAACTTGCCCATTTTTAATTTATATTTGGTAATAGACTTCAATTTTAAAAAAAGTTTTGACAGTACCCAGAAATTATGCATTACTCTCCAATTGTTTAGGAAACAATCAAGACAATAGATAATTATAATAAATTGAATGCAATAGCCTTTAGACTATAAAATATAAATAATTATCATTCAATTTAATGAAAATTATAAAGTAAATAAATAAATAAAAATAAATTATGGTCAGATACACTGCAATTTAATACATGTCATATTTACCATATATCTCTAAAGATGATATGATCAATATATTCTATACAATAGTGTCATATAAAAATCCTTTGGATTATATTACAATTCACAATTACATATATAAAAAGATATTATTTCTTCAATTCATATTAAATGCAATACATTATATAAATGGCAAGGATCAGTTAAACAGATGAAAGAATTATATTACTACAAAATACTTACATCTCGAAATTGTACTAAACCCAGCTCTCCCAACTCGGAAACACATGCATAAGCTGCTTCTGATTGCAGAAACAACTGGCATAATGTCATTTCTTCGCTACGAAATATGGAACCCATGATTGATGTTAAGAGGGAAGTTTTTACTAAATGATTAACAAGTTTTTTATTTCACACAGAGATGATATTGCTCATCCTCCAAGCTTATAATCACATACAATGTTTAGAAAATTAATACAAAAATTACACAGATCACAAGATTTAAATGCTTGGATAAAAATGAAACCAGAAATACACTACACACAGTATGCAGAATCTTTATCAACGTTACCGCGAGAAATCAATAAAGTAAGATTCAATTTCCATCATTGCAGTGCAGTTGCTGTCATGGAAAGGAAGTGACGTTGAGTAGCATAACAGACATGAAATAACTTACACATTTTGGCAACACACATAATTAAAAATAATATCCTAAAAAAATAGTCATATAATTTTTTTTTTTAATTCGGAATTTTTGATCTTGTGTAAATCAATCTTGTGTAATACGAGAGTAAGTTTCCTTTTTTAGGTAATGAAAACCGATTGATTCTTTTTTAAGGATAATACAGCTATGAGAAGAAGTTCTTAAAAAACGTCCTACTGAGCTAAAAAAAAACACAATATAAAATTTTTTTTTATTCTTTGTTCACTTTTCTTTTTATATATATATATCCCTGTCAATTAATTTTAAAACTGTGCATCATTTGTTTAAAATTAACTGTTTTACGTTTGCAGCATTTTATTGAAAGACAAAGAAACTGAAAGTGTATACACAAGAGTTCTTAAAGTAGTTTTGTTTTATCCTTGAATATGATTTTTCTCGTAAAATTACCGTATTTCATAAGTTTATTCTTAATCTGAAGATCATGATAACTGAATATTCATGACCTCTTACTTATGACCTGCGATGTTTCAGATGAGCTGCAGTTCAAGTCTTAACACTACTAAAGACCGGTCTCTATTTAGTCTCGTGCGTTTTAAATTTGTCAATTCTCCCTGTTAGTGTGGCGTGGAAGTTAGGAAAGAGAGGTGCCTGCTCAGGTGTAGTCTTCATCACTTGCCCATGGTTAAAAATTACTTGGTCCCCCACCAATAGCCCTCGTGTAACTTTAGTGTGTCGTTAAAGTACATTCACTCACTGCCAATTTTCAAAGTTTTCACTTCCCGGGGCATAGTTATGGAGAGCGGGGAGATAACTTATATCTTGATCTTGCTATATGGCTATAATTCAAAATTATCTTGAAAATTAGCTACACATTTCTGTTTTTCACTCGGGCAAAAATATGTAGTCGGAAGTGTTCATTAAACTCTTAAATTAATGGCTGTGGAAAATATGATTAATTTGTTTTTATTCTGGTAAATGCAACAAAAGACTCAAGATATTAAATTCCCTTTCAATTTAGTCTAATTTTTCTGAAGATAGATCCTTTTTTTTTTTATTTATTTAAATGACAGGTTAATTTCTTGATAAAGTATAAAGGATACTGAAGTATCTTGCATATTTCAATTCTTAAAAATATAGATAATAATCAAATTTAAAGAGTATAAATAGACTTTTTTCGATATAATCTTGCAAATTAGAATAAATTAATTGTAATATCTTGCAAAAATATATATACCTTTTATATATTCTCAGCACTTACTCCTATAATTTACCAAGTTCATAAATTTTGTTTAAAATTGTTAGATGCTCAAAAAAAAAATTTTCATTCGCATTAAAATTCTGTTTTTGTTTGACTTCAATCAAGTATCATTAAATAAGATAATAATAACGACATTTATGAGTTCACTGAAAATAAAAAAATTTGAATAAAAAGTTTTGAAAAAGGTATTCTGAATTCCAGAAAAAATGAAAGTTCTTTTTCAAAAATATTTGCTTTTATTTAGGAAATTTGGAATCACATTGTGAACGTCTCGGGAATCATTCACTAAAAAAAAGCTAATTGAAATATACGTAACATAATTATGGTTAAATCTTTGTTTAAGGCTTCTTGGTGTGGTGTAGAAGTTAGGAGAGGGGATGCCAGCTCAAGTGTTGTCCTCGTCACTTGACCATGGTTCAAAATTACGTGGTCCGTCACCAAAATCCCTCGTGTAGCCGTACAGTGTGACGTGTTAATATTCACTCACTCACTTGATTAAGGCTACACAGTACCCTGCAAATCTCAAATATACCTTTTTTTTGCATTTTGCATTTTCTTGTGGTCATTATCATTATGTGCAGCTTGCCACCAAATTTTACATCTGATAATAGATTAGTTTTTCAGATATTTGAAGTTTTCTGAGCTTAGGTTTTGGTTTCGGTTTCATTTTAAAACATTTTTCCTCTCTTAAACTGAAGTAATTAAAAATATTTTTAAATACAATCAACTCTTTCAGTGTGAAATGGTTATTAATTTCAATTTTCATTACTAAAATTCTTTCCGCTTGATTATGTTTTGAGTTTTTTGAGTTCTCATAGTTACTTAATTCAGATAGATTTCAAGGAAAACTTTTTTTAAAAATAGTTTATATAACGTAGAAGCTTTATTATCGATTTTTTCCAGTTGAAAAAATGCCATGTGCCCAAAAAGCTTTCAAGTTGTTAATATAAACAATATTTGGAAGGGATGGAATGCTACTGAAAATGATAAATCTAAAAACGCCGTCAGTTGATACTGCAATTAGACTTCCGCGCGGGCGAATACAAGAATTCTGAATACAAGTATTGCAGATAAAACTGAATATTTCCATCATGTACTAAACTCCATTATAGTAAACATATTGTAGTACTATATTATAGTATTTTAAAGTCGTGCAACAAATACTCACACACACACACAAACTTTCTAAACTGTCCCCATTTAAAACTGAACAAAAATTAAATTTTATATAAAAACCTGACGATTTTTAGCTTAAGTTAGTGGCATTATTATTGTGTACATAAAAGCTTTGTCTTTCAGAACTTTGTGAAAGTATTAGTTAATATTAAGCTGACTAACCTGTTGTAACAAATGCTATCAATATTATGCAAAAATGTTTTGAATTAGAAAAAAAAAAATTCAGTCATATTAAATTAAAGTAGTGTTTTAATGTAGAAAAAATACATTATGAAATAACATATTAAAAAATCAGAATTTTTGGGGCATTATAGGTTTTTGTTTTATGCCTTTACAAACTTTAAATGTGTTTTTCTCAGCCTTTCAGTTTTGAAGATGTAAGTATTTTCTAAACCCTAAGGCTTTTTTTCTGTTCGAGATAGAATCTTAGAATTTTTTGTATGTACTCCCAAGCGTATGCTCTACAAAAATTAGTATGTATTTAGGTCTGAGATTTCTCGTTATTTTTTTAAAAAATGCTTAAGTTATTATTTTAAAAAATTTCGTGTTTTTTCCAGCTATAGCTAGAAAAATAATTATTAAAAGTCGATAGATTTTCAAATCCATACTAACTTTTTTTACAATAATCCAAGAAATATAAATCACTTAAAATGACTAAAAAAAATTTAAATATTAATTAAATTTAATTTTTTAAAATTATAAAATAATGGCTGAAACGATGGTCCTTGTTAAAAAAAAAATATGCTGTCACCTTAAACTGTGCAAATTAATCTCATTAACTTTAGTAAATGAATCTGGCTTCCCCTTGATTACATTTACTTTTAAAATTAAAGACACGATCTGTCTTAACGAGAGTCACTATCGTAGACCCTCATTTACACCTCATGGACCCCTAAATTATTTTTTAACTGATATGGACCCCTTGCAAGTTGTAACAGACCCCTGGGGGTCCATATAGACCACTTTGGGAATCTCACTGGTATACACCGTATTTATTCGAATCTAACTAAGCCAAACTTTTTTCCGATGTTAATGCTACAGAAAATCGGGTGCCGCTTAAAATCGAACTTTTTTCCGATTTAATACTGCAGAAAATCGGGTGCGGCTTAAAATCGAAGGCAGAAAAATTCGTTGGATCAGGGAAATTGAACCTGATACTGGGGGTTAGAGCAATTATGGACAAGTTCTACTTTGTAAACAACAACATTGAGGCGAAACCGAAAGACTTTCAATCCTTTTTCCAGTGTAATGTTAATCTATGGGAAAACATCGAAATTCAATAGAGTTTTTCAAACTTCTTCTGTAGGTTTTTGAAACTTTTTTTTGAACTATATGGATAGAAAAGATGATCTGTAGATTTCAGATTCAGTATTTTATATTATTTATTTCAGTATCTTTTCTAAAATACCTTGGTGGTTTTACAATGGTAATTTTGCGATAACCGGAAGAAGAAAAGGTCTTCTTCAGCTCTAGAATAAGCTTTACGGTAGAACTTGTCTATAGGTTCACGAATGTATTTAAAAATTCTTAATACTGTTCTAATAAATTAGTTATTCACTTCTTATTAGTTCTCATTTTAATTTTTTTTCTTTCTTTTCATAAACATCGCATATCAATAAACGAATTTACACAATTTTTTTTATTTTTTCACAAAAACCTGTTGAGAATTTGGGGTGTGGCTTAGAATCAATGGTGGCTTAGATTCGAATAAATACGGTATATATCCTATGAAGGATTCGTCAAAAGTCAATATCACAGTGAATAAAAAACAAACTTCTTGGGAAAATTTCCATATATTTTTTTCATTTAATGTATTCTCCCAGAAAAAAAAAAGAACTTATGTTCCCGTGGAGTTTTCCTTTAGGTAATTCATTTCAGTTGTGTTCTTATAAATAAAAGCGCAGTTTCAATATCACATTTATTCAGACATCATTTTGAATAATGTCTGACGGAATAAAAAATTTAAAAAGTCAAAATTTAGAGGAATAATTTTTTTTTTTCATTCAATAAATTTAATAAAAACAAATGTTATACAAAAAATGAAATATTTCTTACTACTATTATTCAAAAATCAAAAGTCGAAAAAAAAAATAATAAATCTGGTTATGAATAACATTGTAAAAAGATTCAAAATTAAATTTATTTTTCTTTGGATTTTATTTATTTATTTGAAGTTTACAGTTACAGAACCACGAAATGTTACACATAATAGGAGAAACCCAGTAACAAAACATAATCTACAGATGTACAGAAAAAATTTCAAAATTTTTAGGTTTAATTTAGATTAAAAATATTAGATTGAATGTGACCCCAAAGAATATTGATAGAGAATTTCTGACTATATAAAAAAGCGTAGTGAACAATGGACTAAATTCATGATGGTCACATGATAACGGCAACCACGTGTTTACCATTGATTAAAAATTGACATACTAGTTGTTCAACATGTATAAAGTTTAGATAACATTTAAAATTTGATGATTGGGTAAAGAGTTTACGTGTTAAAATTCTTCAAACCGTTTTCAAAATTAAAAAAAAAAATACTTACATTATACGAATACTTTTAAATTAAGTGCATTTTGTTTAACTATGTGCATTATTATATCGTTGACAAATATGTACTTTCTAAAAGAAAGTTCCTGCAAAAAGCAAAAGTTGGCAACAGTGAAGCACATGAACTAATTGGCTGGAAACGCGTGATTATATTTTTGATATAATTATGACGTCGCATTAATTTAGGAACTGATTGGCCGAAAACACGTGGCTCAGTTATCATGTGACTATGACGTCACATGAATTTAGTCCATTGCATTTCTGCGAATTCGATTCTTTCTCACTACGTAAGTCTTGAGTATAATCCTAGACACAAAATGATATATAATACATACTATATCCCCAACAATAACAATTCAAAGCACAGGGACGTCTTAAGACATCCTGAGGCCCTGGACCCCTACTCAAAACGATGGTCACTCGAAAGGCCACCTATGATCTCTAAAAATAAACAGTGCACAGCATACGTTGTCAAATACTCGTACAAATAATAACCCAAAACAAATAAATGTGCATAATTTACAATCTCACCTCTGGCGTAGCTAGCTCTGAGGGGGGGGGGCCTGTATCAAAATTCCTTCGGGACCCTTTTTTTAGATATGGGAGCCCTGTTAGGCTAATACGGCGTTAGCTACGACCCTGAATCGCTCATAACAGCTCGAACGACTACCGCCTTTTGACTGAAAGAGTAACCATGGTGTATGGTGGTAGGTCTAGACCCGTACGTGGACGACGGTCATCACATGTAGCCATTTGACACATCATTCGAAATTCCCAGTTTTTCGGAGAATACAACCGGAAATAACATTTGAATTTTGAAATTATTCGAATTATGATCTTCTTAAGGCTGAGACGAAAACGAGACCCCACTGCGGACGAGGCCTTGGGCCCGAGCCCAGTTAGTCTATGCCTCAAGACGTCCCTGACAATATAGAGTGCATCAGTGCAATGGTTATAACTTTTAGGATATATAGAGGACATCTAGACGATGGGATGGCACATAGCAATGCATGGTCGGAAATGCTTTCCTGAAGTGGTAGTGACGACGCAAAACATAAGAAAGACAGGCCTTGAATAAGAGGAGAAAACATGTTTATTAACCCTAGTACAATAAAAAAAATTACGAAAAAAGAACATTCAAGAGACAACGAGCGTCATCAAACAGGGTGTTCGAAATTACCACCCTGGACCGTGATGTAGGCTTCACATCGGTGCATTGAAGATCGAACATAAGCGAAAATACCGAGCGTATCCAAAACTTCCCCAACAGCTGCCGCGATGCGTGCAACAAGGTCCTCAACACTGTTAATGAGAGTTTCGAACACCATTGACTTGACTTACCCCTTCCCTCTATATGTCTTCTATATGTCCCCCCATAAGAAGTAATCAAGGTGTGAGGTCTGACGATCGAGCGGGCCAATGCACTCCACAACGAATGCTTCAGTTTACACGGCGCCATCTATCGCGCACACCCACCAAAGACTTCCCAGAATTTTTGCTGTTCTAAAAATAATAAACATATTTTTATAACGTACTTATAAACATTATTAATGTCTTGTCTATCTTGTGTTACCACAATTGCGCCAGGAAAGCTTTTCCGACCATGCATTGCTATGCGATTTCACATCAAAGTCTGCATCATCTAAGTGTCCTGAAAGTGTTTGGCCGTTGTACTGATGTACCCTGTGGATGTTTCCGCATCATTTAACACGTACATAGAATTTTTAGAAAAATATAAATTTTAAATCTCATTTTTACAAAATACTAAAAGCTCCAAAAATTAATAAATTGTATTAATAACACATATTGGCTGGCCTCAAAACAATATTAAAATTTGCAGTCTTAGATCATAAGGCTAAGAGTTTGCTACTTTTGTGTAACTTCTTACCCGTACTCACTGACGTAACTAATGCAGAGTGAGCCCTGTATCAAAATTCCTTGGGAGTGCTTTGTAAATGGGACTATTGATAACATGTTGCGATTTTTTGCTAACACAGGCTCGGGGCCCCTAACGCTTGAAGGCCCCGTATCATTGATACGGCCAAAACCCAGTGCCGATTTAATCTCATTTCGAGCCCTGGGTGCAGAAGATCAATAGGCCCCTTGGCACTGATGGATCGAAATTTATAACCAGAAAATCTGGTTAAGTCCAGCTTATCCGGGCCCTGAGCCCCTGGGGGCTCATCCGAAGCGCCTAATGGATAAACCAGCACTCTGCCAACAGCTGTTATCTAGGAGGTGTTGATACGGCAACAACGCCCCTGCCTATACTGTCTAGTTACACTTCTATTTATATGCTTTGATTATTTTGAATTATAAATTTTTAATATATATTATTATCATTATTAATTGTATATGTTTAGGAAATGATGATTAATTGGAAGGGGAGAATAATAGGGATGCGCTATAATCACATAATAAAACAAAGGAACTAGTATTTTTTATGTTATTTATTTATTTTTGAAATTTTGTTATGGTTTTAGAGAAATAAATTTGGTGCCAATCATTCACTGAGAGAGGAACTATAATAAATGAAACAAAAGGCAGAGCTTAATATGTTGACACAGGAAATCAAATGAGACCGGTGCTGAGTAAAAAGAATTCGTAGTGAAGATTTAAATAATAGAAAAATATATAAATAATTAGAATTTAAATTAATATTCAGTAAGATTGTTATATATATAAATGAAAACCATTCTGTAATAAGACTATGTTTTTGAAATAGTAGGAAAAAAGAACAAAAAAAAAAAAAAAAACCAATCTAAGATAAAAAGCAAATTTTTTGAATTCTTATTTGCTTTGTTTTTTTAATTAGATTATTTCTGAACGACACTTGTGACAAGCATATCCCTCATTCTAAAAATTAACGAACTAAAAGGGGGAAAGTAATGTTTCACATTTTGTGCGAAATAATTGAAATTTTTTTTTTCTTTTCTACTCTTGTCTAAAAAGAATGTATAATAAATTTGAAAAATATATTATTGTCAATCATGCCAAAATGTCATTTATAAAAAGATAGACAGCAAAAGGGGAGTAACTAAATATAATTACTGGTTCCGATGCCGAGCAGCCAGTACGGTGATATGACCCTCGACTTGTAACCGAGTGGGTTCGGGTTCGAATCCCGAATAAGGCATAGATGTATTAAAATTATTAATACATCGCATGCCAGTCGTGAATGTTGCAGGAGTTAGGCCATTCAGTAAAATAGCAATAAAAATCCATAATTTTTTCGTTTTCTTCAACAAAATTTATTTTAATTATCTATTTTTCATTTATTTATATAACCCACTTTCTATTACAAATCTATTAAATACGCACTTTTACATGAGCCGCTCTCTGGCGACAAACTGCAAAATCGTAAAAATACGTTACAAGCGTGCAATGTGCTAATATATTAAGTTGTACTGTCAACTCACTTCAGAAATACAGACTAGATGTCTACCTGCTATATAACTATGTCTGTTTTACAACTATTCTTAAGGCAGTGCTTCTCAAAGTTTCAATATTTGTGACCCAATATTCAATCATAATTTTCCTCCCCCCCCCCCCCCCCATACAATAATAATGTATTTAATTTTTAAAAAAACTATATTTTGACATTAAAGCTACAGTATGACTTTAACCTCTTGCCACCGGCGTATATAAATGTCATGCTCAGCCAGAGCGTTAATTGCCTCGGACGTATATATACGTCTTTCCGAAGTATGACCTTTTCTATTCACTGCTATCCATAAAATTGTTCCGAAGGTTTTGGAATGCAATAAAAGCCCCCTCCCCAATACATCACATACGCTCACCTACGTGGAAAACGGTGGCATTGGGGAGCGAATCGCGTAACTTTTAATCGGCAGCTAAGAGATGAATTACAAACCGTACAAAAATTATCAAGTGTTTATTTTTGTATATAATTTTATATATGACAATCCCATGGAGTCATTGGTAATTATTAATGTTATTCTTAACTTAGTATGGTTAAATTTATTGTAAAATACATTATGTAGCATTGATACATACAGTGTAAATGTGTATTTTATTTCTTATATATTATGTCAGAATGTATTTTGTTTGTTTACTTTCAGTAAATTAATAAGTTTTTTTAAAATAATCTTTTGTTTTCCACTTTTCAATATGCTCGCGCCCCTTTGTAGAGTCATCACGATCCCCTAGGGGGGCGCTCCCCACAGTTTGAGAAACACTGGCTTAAGGTTATTAATAATTATAAATATTTGAGCGATATAATTTTCTACTCGTATTCTATAACCGGATGAATAATAGTTAGATAAGTCGCTTTTAAAATACCAGCAACTATATTTTTGTCATTACCAGAAATATATTAGAACAGGGGTGTCTAACTCGCAGCCCACGGATCCCATGGGGCCCACAACGAACATTTTTGCCGCCTGGCCAGTATATCAGCACACAATAATATATAATAAAATACCAAACATTTTTCCGAAATAGGAAAGATAATAGCAGAGAAGAGATGTCGTGTTAGGACGTAAATATTAAATTTGTTTCCTTGTTCTTTTATTTATGTTTATTATAATGCATGATATTCGAAATAAACTTACGTTTCTATGAATATTGATTTTTTTTGGGGGGGGGGGAGGGGGCTAATAAACTTTAACCTTCTTTATTTGACCCAAGTTAGCCTTTGAGTTTGACTCTCTTGTATTAGAACATAGGTTCTTAAGCTGTGATCCTTGGGATTCTACGTAGCAATCACGGGGCTTACGAAACAATTTTGGCATTAAATTTGCATCCCACACTATTGGCTTTTATTCAAACAACTCACTTTATAAAAGTCCTACATAGTTTATACTTCATGTAATAAATATTACTTAATTATTAACATGACTAAACAATAATTAGTGAAAGTTTAATTATTTTTGTTCATTTGAAACTGCGGGGAAACGAATAAAACATTGCAGCATTATTATAATTGTTTGCGGTTGGGAGCATGTAGCTGTAAATAAACTGGCACCTCGGGGAATGTATCACGTTTTCCATCTAGTGCTGTTATCCCCATCTATGTTACTTCTGTGTACTGTGTGTACTATGCATGCCTTTCTGTTGTGCCTTCAGAGTTGTGATTGCTTACAGCAACATCGTGTGTGATACCGCCCCCTCTGGTGACCGTCAGCGTGAGCTAGAGGTGTAGGGTTTGCAAAAGGAATAGACATTTTAAATTCTTAATATGACTTTATTAAGAATAGAACTTAAATGTCTAACAATTTAGATAAATTTAAATGAGTGTGAGAATCTATAATGAACAGCACACTTAATGATAGTTAAACCGAATCGCGTAACTTAGACCACTCTCTCTAAGTTATAATTATTTTATCCGCCTACTTTCACTTCTAATAATATTACAAGTCCTAATATCAAATAATTAGTCCTACCTTAATCCAAACTTAGTTTCAATCTTTATATGGAATCGTCTGGGCGCGCGTGCAATGGTATGCACCTTGTATTAATGGTTTACTTTCCAGGTAACTTCACGAATGGCTGTCAAAACCTTCTAGTCTCTTTCACACATACCATTCCCCAAATTGCCATCATGCTTACTGAAACTTTTGTTCTTTTAAAAGCTACCTTATTTGCATTTCTTGTTCACATTTCGCTTCTTGGGCTTTGGTTGGAAAAGAGTTGCCGTTAATCATGGCCACCAAAGAACCCAGAGGCTATGTTAAAGAAAAGACGCGTGAGCCCGTCACACGTGTTCAATTACCCTCGTCCTCGTGACTTGACCATGGTTCAAAATGACGAGGTCCGTCACCCAAAGCCCTCGTGTAGCTGAACAATGCGACGTTAATTTTCACTCACTCACTAGAAAATCTATCAATTTTTTTTAAAAAAAAACAAATATTTGCTTCAAGTCAAAATCTGATGTTAAAGACTATCTGATGTTAAAGACTGTTAAAGACTTGGTATCAATAAAAAAGCAGCAAAAGTATCATATGCAATACCTCTAATAATATCAAAAGCTCGAAGATCCCATCATATAGCAGATCAGCTAATTCTCCCTGCTATAAAAGTCTCATAATGACTAAATACCATGTTGAGAGCTGGAGTAAACAAAAGGAAAAAAAATATAGTTTCACTATCGAACGATAATGTCAAGAATATAAGATTGAAGGCATTTAAAGTAATATAAAATAGCAATTAACTTCAAGAGTGCTGAAAAGTCAATATCCCGCACTACAATTCGATGAGAGTACCCACATTTTTAATAACGAAATTTTGTTCGTATTTATTATATATGAATTTGAATATACATATAAAATACAAGAGGATTTGCTATTTTGGGATTCAATACCTTCACATGTACTAGAACTAAGGTCATGTTTAATATCCTGAATCATTATGAAATCGAGTGGTCAAAATGTGTTGGAATTTGCATTAAGGGGTTCGTGCAATGCCAGGAACAAGAGCTGTATTGATTGCTTTTATTAAAGGTGTAGCACTTCAGGTCGTTTGGAACCATTGCTGCATACACAAGGAATCATTAACACTCAGAAATAAATCAACAGATTTAGAGGAATAAAGCAACCGCGACGAAGCTATTGTGAAGTCGTCAATTTCATCAAAGCTCGCCCACTTAACTCCAGAGTTTTTGCACACATTTATATACAGAGAAGTACGTTGTAATCGCCTTTTGGGCTTCGTGATGAAATACGATTATTTTCATGGATACGCATTTTGATGTGAGCGAATGTTTAAAAAAATTTTTCTTGGTTAGCTAAGGTTGCTTACTTGATTTAGATTTTTATTTATTTGAATAAACTGAATCTGTACTTTCAAGATTAAATATATAAGTTGAAGATAAAATAGACGTGATTGTGAAAAAATTAATATGACATCGAAAAGCATCCACGACTGCGTTTATAGGTGTTCTTTTTATAAAAACATTCAATGATTTTATAGAAACTTTGAGTGGCCGCGGTAGCCGAATGATATAGGTATCGGATCGTGGCTTGCCTTGTCACGAGTTCGATCCCAGTACCACTAAAGACCCGCCATGTAGGGCAGCGATGCACGTTAAATCTGTCGAGAGCTGAAACGTCCTCCCGTTGGTGTGGTGTGGTAGTTAGGAGAGGGGGGCTCAGGTATCGTCCCCGTCACTTGACCATGGTTCAAAATTACGTGGTCCGTCGCCAAAAGCCCTCGTGTAGCTGAACAGTGCGACGTTAATATTCAATCAATCAATTAATCAATCATAGAAACTTTGAACAAGGAGTGCCTTAATATGACACGGAAGATTTTTACTGAACATTCAATGTCTTTAAAAAAAAAAAACAATTTTAGAAATTACTTTCTCGGCCCTGACTCTAAAACAGCTGTGGATTACAGATCCATTCAACTTTGAAATTAATGCTAAAAATTCATCTGTGCTTGAAAAAGATACACTAAAGAGCAAAACTAAAGCAACTTTTCAGATTGTGCCGTAATTCCAAAACAAACCAACTGGGTGACATTGTGACGTCCCGGTGGACGCTGGTGTGGGAGGTTTGGGTAAAAATCTCCCGTAGTAATTCTAACACACTTTTATAATCTGTTTCACTTAATCACACTAAACAACTTAAGGGGGAAGAATGCACTTAAAACATTAAACCCGAGGAGCAATCACCTTTGATTAACTTAAATATCACAGAAATAAGCACATTTACCTTATTACTGGAGCCCTCTTGACTCCACCACTTGGATTATCTTTGGATAACTTGATTAATTATACGACCTCCGGTCGTTATCTTATTCACACTTCTATATCCACTTTCAACCATTTCCCCTCAACTCTACTACAAACACTTAAATAGAGGTTCTAATTTGCATAAATCCTGTCTTCTTCACAGAGAGCGTTTTTCAACTGAAATCACAGTTAAAAAGATTAATTTTACCCAAGAGGATTATTAGTAGAATCGCGGATAGACCAGTTACAACATGAAGTTCACATTATAGAAGCACAGTTTAATACTTAAAGATTGATAAAACTATAGTAACCCAAAAATTAACTGTACGCATACACTAACGGAATACACGAACAAAGCAGAAAAAGTCATTATTAACAGAATGGCGTTAATAAAAATACTGTCCAGCCATGAGGAAGAACAACAAATTAAAGTCATCAAGTGATATGACCTCCTTTAGCAGCAATGTTTGCGTGACACCCCATCAGTTCATACTCGGTATATCAAATTATCCAGCAATTTTTAAAGTTAGAGTTGCCACTCTCCAAAGACCACCTGTTTCAGCTGTCTGACGTTCTCCGGAGGATACGAGCTTACTGCCAGGCGTCTCCCCAAGGCATCCCCCACATGTTCGATTGGATTTAAATCATATGAGCACGTTGGCCAATAAATTCTGCACAGGTCCTTATTTTTTATTAGCTCGTCCAACAACAGAGGTCTTGTGCGGAGATGCATAGTTGTGTACGAATATAAAGTCTGAACCCACAGCACCTCGGAACAGATGCACTTGTGGAAGAATAATTTTATCTCAGTAATTATCTCCAGTAAATTAGTCGCTATCAAATATATGGAACACTGTTCGGTCATTCAACATAATGCCTCCCCTTACAATCACAATGGGCTCAATTCATGTGACGTCATAGTCACATGATAGTGAAAGCCAGGTGATTCTAGCCAATCAATTCAAAAACTCATGCGACGTCATACTCACACGATAAAAAACTATCTAGTGTTTCCAGCTAATCAGTTCACGCCCTCCGGTGTTGCCAAGTTTTGCTCTATGCAGAAACTTTCTCTTAAAAAATACATATGTATACAAAATGCATTTCATTTAAAAGTATAAACATAAAATATGATTTTTTTTAGTTAAAAAAAAAATCTTTTTTAAGAATTTTTTCCCCCCTAACATTTAAACATCTTCACCCAAATATAAAATTTGAAATTTTATCCGAGTTTTACACAAATAGAACCAAAAGTACAATTAGTTAAATATTTGTTTTGAATTCAATGGAGAACACGTGTTTGTCTTTATCATGTGACGTCATGAATTGAGCCCATTCAACAAAGCTGAACTTGCAAACGTTTAACTACTTCTCAGATCTGATTACCCTGCATTTGCAAATAAAGCTCTAAAACAGGGGTCGGCAGCCTCTTAGAAATCCAAATCGGTGCCAAATCAATCTATCAGTATGATTCAGTGTGCCACACAGTAGCACATTTTTTAAACAATTCGTTTATCGCCATAATGCATGCAGAGTTAGAGAATAGAGGTCAATAATATAGATATTTACAGTTTTATAATATACATATTGATTTTGCATCTATTATTTAAACATATTTCTTAAAGTAAAAATAAACAACATAAGATATAACTGTTCCCTCAACAAAAATATAAAAAAAATTTAAATTGTACATATATAAGGGGTATTTTTAAACATAATTATCAAAATAAGAAAGACATAACATAAAATATAAGCATTTCCCTTCATTGTAATTAAATAAAAAGACAAATAAAAATTTTAATGCTAACCTAGTGTTTGTCAAGGGTATAACATGTACTAATCAAGGGTATAATTTATAACTCTCAATTTGACACAATTCTGAGCATTCAGTTGTTAATCTATTTCTTTGCGGACTCAAAATATTTTTCATATGAGGAAAAGTTTTTTACTCAGATATATAGATCCAAAGTGGAAGCCCAGTGGCATCGCGCTTCTACACCACAAGTCCGAGGCCCGAACCCCGGGCTGGGCAAGGTCAACTCAGCCTTTTATCCCTTCAATGGGACGATAAATGAGTACAAAGATGGGAACTTAACATTGGGGGTTTTCATGTCGGACTGACCACCTGACTGAAACATCTGCTCTTGCACCTCAGAGCCCAAGATCACGAACACTGAGTTGGGCACAGTAGGCCTTGGCCCTCATGGGCTGTTGCGCTACTGAGTTTAGTTATATAGAGCCAAAAAGAATGGAAAGCAGAATACATGCAATTTTCACTCTTCAAACGATTATATCTCTCCAGAAATGATATTCGATATTTAACAAAATAGCTCTAAATTTATCTTTTGAGTTATCTTTCAGATTTATTCGTAATTTGTTAAATGTCCATCGTTCTGAAGATGTTTGTAAAATAAGAGGTCCATTACAAATTTATCAACTTCCATCCACTCAAAAAATGACAAATTTGTAGCGTAGTGCAGAGTGCCACTGATAATTGTACCACGTGCCATAAGGTACCGTGACCCCTGCTCTAAAACATTTTATTCCATTTTGTGCAACAGATTTATGAGAACAGGTTTTTTAGGTGCTGTTAAATATAAAATCAAAGTATAGAGACAACTCAAAGTAGAAGAGGACCTCAGAATAAAACCTTCCAGCATAGAGCTTGATATTTCGCGGTTTTGGTTTCAAGAAATTAACTACACCCATCTCATTAAGTAAGAATTATTCGTACAAAACATTATATTAGGACTTATTTTGACTCATAGTTCACCAAGAAATGTTTACTCGTATATAAATTTAATGTGTTATAATTTGTAACTTTTTAATTTCTATTTACAAAAATTTTTATTCATTTTTTTATTATTATTATTCTATATCCTTATAAAAATGCACATCGCTATTATTGCGTAAGATCAATTATTAAAATAGCCAAGGATACATTTTTACCAATATATATAAATATATATACGACAAAAGCGACTCACTCACCCAATTTGGGAAGCAGATTTCCTTCATGGAGTAGAGATCCGCTAATAAATTTGCGAAAATCGACCACCAAGCGTGGTTGCGAAGAGTTAACTATAAGTGCCGTTATAGAAAAATATTCCTGTTTTTGAAAAGTTAGACCTACAGACTTGAAATTTGGCAGTCATGTTCCTTTCATGGAGTAGAAATCCGCTAAGAAAATATTTTGCCAAAATTGACCCCCAAGGGGTTTGCAAGGGGTTAAGTGCCGTTATAGATAAATACTCAAGCTTTTTTAACTATTAGACCTACAGATTTGAAATTTGGCTGATATATTCCTTTAAAGGAGCAGAGAACTGCTGCCAAAGAGACTTTTAAGAAAATTGACCCCCAAGGGGGTTGCGAGGGGTTAAAGGGGTGTTATAGATAAAAGGTAATACCTTTTTTGAACTATTAAACCTAGACTTGAAATTTCACTGTCATGTTTCTTTCGTAAAGTAGAGATCTGTAAGAAAGAGTTTTGCGAAAATTGACATCCAAAGGGAGTTGAGAGGGAAAAATACATAAAAAAAATTCCTTTTTTGAATAACTTAACTTGAACAGCACGCTTTTAGCAGCAGTTGTGGGATTTCTTTTACATGCATAAAATAACAAAAACACTCAATTTTAGAATTTCTAAGAGTATCTCAATTTAATGGGTCGTTTTAGGAAAGAAAATTTTAATGTCTTGTAATATACTAATAAGGTGACCGATCGTCCTCCTTTTATAGGTTCTGTCCTTCCTTGAAGTGTTCTCCTTTTCAATATTTTAAAACTGATCCGTTAATCTCTGTATTTAGAGATAAACCAAACATATTTTCAAAATGTCGAAGAATGGTCAGAAACAAATATCACAGAAAATAACAGTTTTCAACGGTATTTTTTTGACTTGGTCTCAAGTAAAGTGGGCAGATATAGAAAATTACGTTGAGTTTTTATTGAAAGAAATGCCCGAGATTAAAATCGATGACAATTGTCTGTTTGAAGTAGAAAGAAGACTGAATGTACAATTTAAATTCTGATAAATTTGAACAATTGGAAAGCCAACATGCTGTAATTGATAAAAGATGAGTGGAAGTACTTAATTATTTCAAAAACGAGCACTTTCTATCTGATAATTTAGTTATTCTTGTTAAAATTACATTGTTCTGCCCTGAAACTAATGCCCCAGTTGAAAGAGTTTTTTTTCAGTTGGTATAATGATTTTTGTGAAGTGACTAGTGAGAAATCAAAATTGAATGTTAATATCTTAGCTACTGTGCTTACCGTAAAATTCAGTATGAAGGATATTTTTTGCCCGAATTTTCCGATCTATTAGAAAATGATAAGTTGTCAAAAATAAAAAATTCATTCAATGGAAAAATACTCTTTTAAGATAATAATTAAAAAGAATGTAAGCGTAATTAGCGTATTTTTGTTTGAATTAATAGAACGTTTCATATATTTAAGTTATAATTTTTCTTGAATTTTTCGTCCTCCTTTTCGTTGTAAAAAAAATGGTCTCCTTATATACTAATTTACTTATATACAGGAGAAAATCAACTCACTCACTCGTCACGGGATCTCTAGAGCTATTAGACATACAGAATGTAAGTTTAATAAGCATGGTTCTATTGTTGAATAGAGTTTCGCTAAAAATGAGCTTTGGAGAAATCGACTCCCAAGGAAGGGAGGCTGTGGTAACCTTTTTGATATAAATAAATAAATAACTCGCTTTTGAACTACTTAGACCTACAAACTTGAAATTTGGCATGCAAGCGTCTTTTGTTAGAGATCTGCTATGCAGAAATCGACTCCTCCGGAGGGGGGAGGGGATGGATTACTGTGGAAGATAAATGATAAAAAAACTTGGGTTTTAGAAATTCAATTCCTGTCTTTTTTTAAATCAAGAGGTGAGGGCTATAAGAATGTTTTTCAATACATTCGGAAGCTTAATGTTAGGGCTTAGATATCAATAATTAAAAAAAAATAAAAACAGCATATAGTCGTACAACATCACGAAATCACAACACTCAGCGAAGCGGGTGGGTAATGGATAGTATAAAATATATGTGTACATAAAATATTGTTCAAAAACCATCAAACGGTTAAATAATCTCATTCTTAAGTAGATATATTTATTATACAATGAAAATCGTCTAACACGAAACTGAGGGGGACTGAAATATTTTTTCGTGTTAAAAGAATTTCATGTTAAAGGATATTGCAAAAAAAACATATATTCGACAAAATTAAGTTTATTAAAGTACATTTTATTTACATAGATATGTATATATGTATGTGTTGAATAAGTATCAAAATGAAATAAAAACATTCACAAGAAATTAATGATATTTAACGTAAAATTTTCAAGTTTTTTTGAAAAACAAACATTTATTAAGTTTTTGGTAAAAAAAATCTGATATTTTTCTTTGCCTTTTTTAGTGTCAACAAATTGTTCGATGCCGTCCATTTTGTTATTCATTTCAACATTGGGATGTGTGTTTAAATAACTGCTCATACTTTTCATGTTGTTCCTCATTTCGGATGATATGGGAGCAAGAGCTGAATTATTCTCCTTTCCGTCCTCTGAATCTGCATCAATGATATTTTTTGATCTTTGGAAAAACTCCAAAATGTCTATGTCTGCTATAATTGGGGTTGTGCACAACATTGTCGTCATCTACTACAAAGAGTTCTTCCGATGATACAGTAGAACAGTCCAATAATACAGAAACTTCCTCAACCACTTCATTAAGTAAAGAGAAATATTTTCGTGTTAAGCGATTTTTGTTTCGTGTTAAGAGAAAAAAATGGTGCGTGGAATGCCACGCGATAGAAGTGAAACTTCTTTGTTGACGTTGGAACATATTGATTATTTGTCCTAATATTCCAAACTGACCATATACATGTCTCAGTCACCTAATTCTTATGAAAGGAATTCGTGGCGATATGAGTCTGATACCAAATCCAAAGTAGGAAGATGTGCTGAAATTTCTGGGCATACCAAACCATTATATTTTAATAAATTTGGTATACATTTCCTACTTAAACTTTGTCGGCAATCGTAGTGCCTTAATATCTTCTAAATTAATTTCCGGTCAAATATTTTGTACTCAGTAACAGGCGTTCTCAAATCATCTCTAAACCACAATCTATCACAAATCGAACGCTCCTGACCGAAAGGATTATCAACGAATCGCTTTTGAAAATCTTTGTGAGCATTTTTATGGGAATCATAGTCTTTGTAACGTAAGATAGAATTTACTATCAATTCACATGAATCGGTTTCAACACGCACTAGACTTGTTGGGGGTTCTGTAGTTGAGGGCACAGGGTGATTCACAAAGTCCGTATTAATCTGTGCTGTCATTAGAAGAGTCTCAATAGCATTCCCATCATTGGTCATTAAACTAGGCATTAAGAGAGTATTTTGCAATGTTTTTTTCCGTGCTCGATATTCTCTCATGTACTCTGATCGAGATTTGGCAGTAGCATTTGATGAATTTACACTATTTTTTCTGTTTTTTGTTGTTGTTTTTTTGTTGCTGTTTTTTTTGTCACTTTTTTGACTGGACTTCCTGCTAGTTTTTTTTTTTTTTATCTTTCACGAAACTCTTTTCCTCTTTGTGCATTTGATTTAGGTATTTTGACTAGAATTAATAATAATTCAACGCAAATGAAAATCAAAGAAATAAATTAGAAACCGAACACATTGCCACATGTAGCCAACAATCTAAAGAAAAATTCAAAAAGACACGCTTTTTCTGCTAGAGCTATTTTGTCTACACCGTAATGCTCACAATGCAACTGATACGACCGCTGATAATGTTCCCGAGTTTGGGGAAAAAGGACCCCTAATCGGAAGGTGGGCCAGTAGACCAGGCGGAGACGTGGGTAATCATCCAACTTTTTCACCGATATGACGCAAGTCAGTAGGTGTCCCCGCTCCCCCTTTTTCTCCTTTCACTCTCTCCTAACCATGGCGACGATTCGGGGGGGATGGGAGAGAGACTACTTCCGTTCGCTTTTTCCCTGTTAAGCAAAACTGGGCAATTTTCTCTTTCACTATCGAGCCCAAAAAAGTTTCACTTCAAAAATGCATAAAAATACATAATATTTTGTCGGGATCTTTGTTATAACTGATGTTTCGTCTTTACCGTTTTCGCGTTAAACGTATTTCACTGATATAAAATAAAATTAAGATTTTTGTGGTTATATTTTTAAAATAATTATAGAATTGAATACAAATTCTTTATATCTATTATATATTATAAGAATGTGAAGAATCATAAAAAATGTCTATACAATATAAATCACAAGGAATCTGAGATATTTACTGACTTATGCACACAATTATGCATCAGTGATATAACAAGAGTTCTACAAAAAATACTTTTTTAAATTTATGTGTGTGTGTGAATATTATATATAACGTGTTATCTTTTTAAAATACTTGATAATCCTAAATTATATATTTTAGTACACAATTACTGTTAGGGAATTCCATAACTCAACGCTTCATTTTACATCACTCATCTAAATATGCCAATAAAACTGATGTAACCCTATATCGGTATTTAGCAGAGTTGACGCAACCCTCTTTTTTGTTAATGAAAATAAATCTAAGCTACTTCTAAACTACATTCTATGTGAAATGTATCTGTTAGAGTCGATAGTTGCTAAGCAAACGTCAAACAAAAATCTTATGGAATGAACTATCTTCACACGCAACAAATGAAATAAACAAACGTTTTCGACAACTGCGTATTTGCTGCTGTATTGTTTATGCAAAAGCACGTGACTGTATATACATACCTTCCTTTGTCTAGTCTAATAGGTACCCCATTCGCATGTCTGTGGCAGTAAAGTCATATTTACACCTAAATGTAGGGACGTGCATTCAGTATAATGAGTGTATTAAGTCTGCTATTTAAAAAAAAATGGCTCTAGTTATTTCGTGACCAAAAGGGTTTTTCGGCCTTTTAATTTCCAGGAATTTTGAAAAAAAAATTGCATTTGCATTTGTTTATGAGATAATGATATTTTAACAAAAAATCGTTGTAAAATATTCAAAAGGAAAAAAAAAAGAAAGAAATTCTGGTTGATATTTGAATGACGAATCTCTACATTTTTTCTGAATGTCAGACCAAAAACGGGGAACTTGTTCATGTGAAATTTGCCATGGTTGAGCATAATGCTATGCAGAGCACTATCCGCTTCGCTCATAAATTAGTTTTAATGTCCAAGAAAACCTTGTAACAAGATATAACCATTGATATACTTCAACACAATTTAACTCGGAAAATATTATAGAAATTTATAATGATATTTTACTTATACTTTAAATTTTATTGATTAAACATTGACTCAATATTAAAATGCAGTTTATATTCCATTTTTATAATTGCATAAATTTCATTTATGATACCTTAAACGCAACACTAGATTTTGTACTACATAGTAAAATACAATACATACTACAATTTTGAATATTTAACATTTGATTAAAATAGAAATATAATATTTAATAAAAAAATTTTTTAAGTATTTTAATTTGCTTGTTAATTTTCTACAGTCATTATTTCACTCAAGGAATTAGATAAAAAGATAATAATTATCAACCTCTGATATAGCATGTAGTTGTTCCTGTTTAGGAAATTTCTTCTTTCAAAAGTTTATTTTGTAACATTTTCTGTAATGTAAAATGTGAGATAACTTCACACTCATAACTTTTGGGTATATCAAATATTTTTAAAAAGAGAAATTACGAGATATGAAAGTAATTTATTATAATTTTAAAATGATAGTTAACAATATCATACCAATAATTTAGGTATAAAAAAAGAATAGAAAAAGAAATTCAAATTATTAAAGAAATACTTACTTCTCAGTTTAAATTTTTGATGTAATACTTTCTTCTTAAATGAATTTACTTGATTGTATGTGAATTTTATGATATAAAATTTTTAAAAAAAAGGAATTCAGTTTTATATATAAATGCATACTAAAATTAATCCAATTAAATAAAAGAATTTTAAAAATTTGGGGTAAAATGTTTATATAAAAAATAGAATTATTCAAAGTGAATGTGTCTGTTAGCTTTACTTAATAACTAAAATATAAAACAAAATAATGCATAAGTACATTCAACTTTCCAAAAGAACGTAATTCGAATACCTAATCATATACACACGAGCAAGATAATGGAAAAGCCAATGATCTATCTTTCTAAATAAGTATGATATATCGTAAGGTTTTATGCGGTAAAATATAAGCGGGATCCTTTGGGAAAACTCCTGCTATATTTGGGAAAATGGAATTTATCTGTTCTAGCAAACGATAAAAAATTCGATTGAATATTCGCCGTTATACAGTGGGCGTCAAACGTGTTCGTACACTTACAATTTTCTATGAAAATTGATCTTTTCGACTAAAAAAAATTAATACATCAAAATTGCAATATTTTTTAATAATATCTGCATCTTGTTCTTATTCGAATAACATAATCAATTTTTAAAATATAGTATAATTATAATTTATAAAAAATTTAATAATCAAAAAACTTCTAAAAACATTAAGCGATCAAAATCTTTTCGTACACTTAAAAAAATCTCAACATAGTTTTAAATATTGTGTTTCTTTTTTAATTTAGTACTTAGTAGGATATCTTTCAGCTTCCACAGTAACTATGAAGCGTGTTGGTACAGATTTTATCGTTTTTTTCCCCCTTCTTATTTCTGCATCGATATTCCTTCATTCTTCTGTGATTATTGTTGTTCATATTTGCTTCATATTTTGTTTTTATATGTCATGTTTTCTAACTTTAAATTTAAATTCTCACTAAATTTGTTCCACTGGGGCTTAAGGTATCCGACTACGTTCGGAACCGTGATTTTAAAAAAGCGCATAATTGGATAATTTTCATGATATTTAGTGTCACTTAGATTAGAATACATGTATAAAACTGTTTTAAGGACATTTTGATAAAAAAATTATTTAAATACAATATTTCGGCAAAAAATTAACTTAGAATAACCTTTTTTCAAAATGTTCTTCTTTGGTGAAAAATGCTTCCATTATAATAATATTTTGCCTGTATATAGCTCAGACCTCTGTACAGAGGCTCAACTAGAACTTTTGAAAAATTCACATTACTTTCAGAGTTACAACCAACTGAAATAATTATCGGCGTTTTTGTCTTAAAATTTCTCCCCTCTGTTGTCGTAAAACATGGATAAATCCATTTCTAAGTACTATATTTCAAACATTCTAGTTGAGCCTCTGTACAGAAGTCTGAGCTATATACAGGCAAAATATTATTATAATAGAAGTATTTTCACAAAAGGAGAATATTTTGAAAATGGGTCATTCTATATTCATTTTTTGTCAAAATAGTGTACTTAAATAATTTTTTATTGTAATACTATTCTTAAAACAATTTTATATACATTTTCTAATCTAAGTGACACTAAATATCATAAATATTATCCATCTATACTTCTTTGCAAAATCACCGTTCCGAATGTAGTCGGATACCTTAAGTCAGGTTATTTAGGAAGTGTTTTCAGAATCTGGGACCAGTAATAGAGATACATGTGGCGCCTTGGACTACAACTTCAGGGTTAGGTAATTTAGTATTTTTTGATGGTATTGACAATCATGAGCTCTATTTAAATATTTTAAAGAACAATTTGAAATTATCCGCCCAAAATTTGGATATTGGAGGCGACTTCATTTTTTAACGAGATAATGGCGCCAAGCACACTGTTATCAATGTACGCCACTGATTTCTCTATAACTGTCTCTAAATTCTGAAAACACCTCCTAAATAACCTGACCTAAGTCCAATAAAACATATTTGTGAGTATTTGAATTTAAAGTTAGAAAACGTGGCATATAAAAACAAAATATGAAGTAGCAACAATAATCACTGAAGAATAAAAAAATATCGATGCAAAATTTAGAAAAAAAAACCCATGAAATCTATACCTAGACGTTTCAAAGTTGCTGTGGAAGCTAAAAGATATCCTACTCAGTTCTAAATTAAGAAAGAAACACTATATTTAAAGCTATGTTGAGTTTTTTTTAGTGCACAAAGACATTTGTAACATAATTTTTTAGTAGTTTTTTTTATTATTAATTTTTAAAAATAATAGTTATACTATGTTTTAAAACTTGATTATGTTACTTAAATAAGAAGTTGCAGATATTATAAAAAATTACAATCCCGATATATTAATTTTTATTAGTCGAAAACATTAAATATTATAAAGCATTGTAAGCGTACACTTTTACGCCCTTTGTATAATAAAATTGCTCTTCGAAAAAGAAATTTGATTGACAATAAATTTTATGGAATGGTAATATATCTAATTAAAAATGAAAAAATATTTAAATAAGAACGAACAAAAGAGAAAAAAGGATTTACAAATAAAAAAAGTAGCCTTTATCCAATTAAAATAATAAATTATGTAAATACTAGTTAATCTCCGGAAAAAAATGGAATAAATCCTTTCAGGTTATCTGCATGAATAGAAAGAGAAGGGGAAAAAAATAATAAATAAAATGTGCAAGCTCGTTGACAGTACGGTAATTTTCATTTAACGTTGTTTCATTCTTTTTCTTTCTGTCATCGTTGATTTTTGTTTCTGGTCACATGATCACTCGCGTCACTTCGTAACTTAGCAACGGCTGTTCCACCGAAAGCTGTTTTTTAATTCCAAGTCAATATCCTCTTCGTGAATCACAGATGTAGGGCCAATTAAGCCTGTCTCGATATTTAATATAAGAGGACTATGATGATAAGGTAAGTTAAATATTAATGAGTTTTTTTTCTTATTAAATATTAGTTCCTCGAATTTTTTTCCTCTCGAATAATGAAAATGAGTGATATTTGTGTAAAATTTACACCATTCTTAAATATTTTTAATATCCATGTATTTCAGAAGTTTCTGGAAATATGTTAACGTCTTCTATCTGTTAAAATATTTTTAATGTTAGCTATATGAATTTGGTTCTTTTTAAATTTTGTTTATAAAGCTACAATATATAAGATTCTCGCTTAAAAATGCACATTTTTTTATATAAAATTCTTTATTTAAAGATTTTTATAGTACAGCATAGTAAGTAAAAAAGCGTGACTGGTAAAAAATTCAGATGTTTTAAAATTAATAAAATTTTTTAAAGGATTTTTCTAAAACTTATTACATTTGTAAATGAACTTTTTATCGCACTCCTTGCTGTTCACATTTAAGAAAATATTCAAAATACATTTTGAGAAGGAGTTTTAAAATAGTTATTCTAATAATTGAAATATATCCTTAGTTTTTAAGTGTAAATTTTACTTTAAATTTTTGCGGAACTATTTTTACATTGTTGAACGATGCACATATTTATTAAAAAGTAAAAATCAAAAAAATTTACTGAAAATAATTTTAAGTTAAATACTGAAGCCTATTCTAACAAAGTTAAAACGTTCCTTCATTTCTATACAGAAGTAGCTATTAAAATTTTAAATTTACTCACATACCCCTGCTTGTGTGTGCACTGCTCTAAACTTTACTTTACTTTTAGGTAAAACAAGTTATTTCATTCAATAAATCAAAACAACGATAGTAATTATTATTTAAAAAAATAGAAGACGAATGAATTATTTTAAATATTTAATTCGTAAGAAAATAGTGTGTCTCGATATTTAAAATTTCTGTAACAATAAATTAAACTCACCTAATAATTGTTTTACAAAATGAAAAATATGCTTTAATTTGTAATTTCTATCAAATGAAATATATAATTTCTGCTGGAAGTTAGTTAATGTTTTAGCTCAAGTTGCTTACATATAGTGAAATGTTTTTAAATCGAGAATTGTAGGTATTCGTTAGTTGTCTTCAGAACAAAAAAAGAAAAAAAGCTGTATGCTCTAGAACGGGTCTTTTTGATCAAATATTAAAATAATTATTTTAATTTATGATTTTGCGTAAATACATTAATGATTTCATACTTTGGACAACATAACATTTAGATTTAAATAAAGAGAAAATTGTATATTGAATTTCTTTAGACGGAAAAAAATCTCTTGGACCAGAAGTATGGCCTCATGAAAAAACGTAAATCTTATTGAAAAAAGTTCCTTTCATTATGTTTAATTTATACTGAATATATCTTTAATTGTTTCTTTAATCTCAAAATAAATATATCAAAAAATAAAATAAAATGAAATGAAGTAATACTATTGAATTGGCAAACGAACATAAGCCACTGTCCGATATATCAAAATAAGTAATAATCATGAATAAAAAATTAAAAAAACAACTATTTATTAAAATGTTAGCTTTATATGCAAATTCCTCGCGCATTTTCTATAGCAAATATTCTTTTTGCCATAACTGAACTACATGCCAAAATTGTCTGTTGCCCAGTGGCGTAACGTACACCCCCTCAACCCCTGCATCATGAGAGGGCCCAGGGTTCTAAAAGGCCAAAAGCCTGACTGCCGCCAAGTACCTACCCTTTGTAAAATCCTTGGGGGCCAAAAGCCAGACTTTGCAGGAGAGCCCAAGTGTTCTCCGTTACGCCACTGATGTTGCCACTATTAATTTTGAACAAATAGAAAGAATACATTAATTAATCATGATGCGATATCGCTTTTCAAATTTAATTCAGTGTAATTAAATAATAGAATTAATTAAAATGTAAATATTAAGTATAAAAGTTTATATGAAAAATCTATATAAGTATATATTTAGAATAGATTATTATAATTTTGAAGTCATATTACTTTCCACATTAACCATTGGCGAAACATACGGAAAGATTATTTCTAAAAGATTTTAATTTCATAACTTATATTACTAGCCTTTTTACATTTGCTCATGATAAAAATATATTTTGATGCTTTATGACTCAAAATTCATAATGAAAGAAAGAATTGTACACAAATTTATCTTTTAAAGCAAATTTTATCAGTACTAAATTAGTACGTAAGTACTGACCTAATTTTTTTGAAGTCTCAAAAATTATATATCGAATATCTAATAAGTACATAAAAATTTTATAAAAGATTTAGAATTTGAGATTCATAAGAGATTTGGATAAATTGTATGTAAAAGTCTTATGTAACCAAAATTTTTGTGTAAATGGAATTACATACGTTCAAAATGCTCGGGCTAGTAGGAATCACTTAATGTATATCTAATAAAAGATTAAGTTGTTTTGTTACTAAATGTTAAAAAACGTAAGCTTAATTTGTGAGATTTAGTACGCCACATTACTTGCTTTATTAATTTGCGGAGATGTATTAACGCTTTGAATATCAACAATTTTTTTAATCTATCACTGATCTTTATAATGCATGGATCTCTTATATAAAAATTAACAGATGATTTCTGATAAAATAGGATGAATAAATCAGATTTTATATGTTAAAAATGACCCTACGTAAATGCTATAGACCTTATAAAGGCCTTACTAGATAACAATTGCAACTTAATCTTTCTCAATATGAGTAGGTATAAAACTTTCAAGTAGTAATTAGTCTTTTTAAAATATAATATTACTTATAATATATATAATAAATATTTCCATACATAAATAAAAATTAAAAATAATAAATAATATAATATTTCTTTAAATGTTTGTTTCGTCTACCCTAATATCCAGTATGAGATTTGTATCTGACTAATTCTGATTAAGGTTAATGAACTAAATGGAGCTGGTATTTCTGGATCTTTCATATACAGCATGAAAAAAAAAATATTATTTTTGTCAATTTTGAAAAAGAAAGCTTTTCAATGAAGAAAATTTGCAGAACACTAACTTCGGGACATTGAGGAATAACTTTTTGATGTAACTATTAGAATGTAATTCAATTAATTAAAGTTTTGAAAATTCAAAAATTTCTATGAGTTTTTTCGCATATGAAAAAATAAGAGATTCGCTGTTAAAAGAGTCGAATCTTTTAACACTTTGAAATCAAAAATTTGTATACTATTGCTTTAAAATCCTTGAATGTCGGTTGCAACGTCTAGGTGTCTGGAATTGGCCCGTATGCCGTATTTTGCAAATTACGGACATGAACCATGTTACGTTCTCGTCGAACAAAAGAAAGGCATTTTAGCATCAGTTGGAAGAAGTTAATTTTCCTTCTAATGTTGAAATTTACTGCTTTAAACTCGTTACCTGATTGGGTAAATACTTTTCATCAATTTTGTAAAAATAGGCAATACACATTGTTCACAAAACTATTTTATTTGCAGTTTTCGAATTTGTGAAGCATCTTTTTTATCTCTTGTACTAAGAAAGAGAAAAACATTTTTTTACTGACGAAAAAAGAAAATTATTCTTTGAACTCTTATTTTGGGTAAAGTGTATTTATCACAATACGCTGCATGGCCTTGTGTTCATATCGCAATCTCCTTTAACAAGTGTGACTTTTTGGGGTTATTATAATTTAATTCCTTTTTGATTACTGATTACATTACATAACTTTTACACGCTTCATTCATTTACGAAATTATCTGTTCCAATGTCTTATCAATTGTAGAAATGAACAATTACACTCCTCATCTTCTCCGATACATAATTTTGCACGGTCACAAACTCGTGATCGACGTTACTTCTGTGGAGTCGTGGTTCCACTAAAGACTTGCCATGAAGAAGAGCTGGTGTGCATGTTGAGTTTATCCATGCTCAAAAAATCTTTATATTAGGAGTTTGAAGCGTGGGTTGCAGCACAAGTATCGTCCTCATCACTTGACCGAGGTTTAAAATTATGAGCTCCTTCGCCAATAGCCCTACCGTAGCTTCAGAGTACGATGTTAATAAACAATCAATCCAACTGATCTTCAAGCAATCAATTAGAACAGGGGTTCTTAACATCGTGCTCGCGGGCGCCAATGTGCACGCGAAACTGCTTTTGTTCTATACACAATATCACTATCAACCGAGTCTGATTTGTGGCTCTCCACGATTTTTCAATTCCTACTATTAGCTCGCACTCTCTCTACATTTATTTATCTTGGTGGAATTTTCAATCGTTAATAAAATACATTTTAAAGTGCTCCATTGAGCTGAAATTTTATACACATGATTATTTTGGATGACAATACAATAATTTAATTATAATTAATAAAAATTAATTGATTAAAACTAATTATTCAAAGAATTACAAATACAGCCACGTTGGCATCATTTTTGGCGACAGCGACTCTTTTGGCGACTTGTGTCAAAACTTGGAAAAGGTTGTTTTTTTTCCTCACATTTTAAAGCTCTCATTTGAGCTGAAATTTTCTATACACTATTGTTTTGGGTAAAAGTACGATAATTTAATTAAAATTAATTAAAATTAATTGACCGAACCTAATTATTTAAAGAATTGCAGATACAGCCACGTTGGTTTCATTTTTAGCGACTTGAGTCAAAGCTTTAAAAGATTTTTTTTCTCACGTTTTAAAGCATTCAGTTAAACTGAAATTTTATATACACGATTGTTTTGGATGCCAATACGATACTTTAATGATAATTAAAAAAATTAATTACCACTTAATGTGATTCTGTCCTATGTATATACATATTAAGATTAATTGTAACTATTTAGTAAAAAGTAGCTGAAATAAAATTTTTCTTTGTTGATCTAAGTAGGAATTGACTTAAAAATTTTATTTTTATATTACTTGTTTGCTTAGCAGCGAGATTCATCATACTTTTAGAAATATTTAGCAAGTTCCACGAGGAAAATTATTCAGGGAAAAGCATTTTCAATTGAAGATGAGATTTTAAATATTCAGACTGATATTGTATTAAAATTGTGCAGACTTGATGAAAATATTTGAAATCTAGCAGAAGATAAAAAAATATATTTTTTTAAAAAAATGGAGCTTACAATTTAAAATCCTGCTTCGGTTCCACAAATTTATTTGAGTCATTTTTTTCAACTATGAACATAATTAAATCAACAATCAGATCTCGACTTAATGATAGCAATCTCGAAGATGCTACAAGATTGGGGAAATCATCTTATACGCCTTCTTATACCTTCGAAAAATTACACTTATCACCAATTCTCAACTTTACTTCTTCATTAAAAAGGCCTACTTTAAGGCGATAAGTTATCAGTTGTTTAGTTTAAACAAGAGCACCACGTGAAAGCTACTGAAATCACACCCCTGTTTTCCAAGGTGAGGAGTTTCCAGGTGAGTCTGTTGGAGTTGTGTGCTTTGGTTTACTTACTGTGGATTATTTGCAGAAACATTTATATCGCATTGGAGAAAAGGATTAGGTTTGCTGCCTTCTGTGTCACCAGGTTGAAATGGATGGTGTGACGACCTTAGGCACTACCCTATTGTTTTGAAGTTTTTTGAAGACAACTCTACGGAGGCTAATTTTTAATTATTTTTATGCTTCATCAGCATTTTATTAGGCTGCTCGTCGACTAATGGCAGAGATGCCGAAGGCGAGCGTAGAATTGAAAATCTCTTACGTCTGACTTTGAAAAATTAGTGGATAATATGCAATGCCAAAACACATTTTTTGTTACATTTTTAGTGCAGGATATTGTTTATGATATTTATGATTGCAATAAAATAAAAAAAATATCAAGGATCGATATACATTTTTTGAAATTGCATCCGACAGCAATTTCCTGTTTGTTATATGTGCCCAGACGGGAAATAAGGTTAAGAACCCCTGAATTAATTAAGTTAATTTTTTCCGCGTTTTTTCCTGTATCCTACCCAAAAGATTATACATCATACAAAATTTTTCGTTTTTTTCTCATTGTATTTATTTTAGAAAGTTTAAAATTATCTTCATAAAAACTTGAATCTTTCATCCCTTCCAGATGAGCAAATACGTTGAAACTTGATTATTATTAATCGTTGCTTTTAAAATTTAATATTTATTAATTAGTTTCCCTTCAGGATGCAATATCATAATTACAAAAAATATAGAATATTATTTTCATACGACTGTCATGTAATCAGTACATCTGATTTTATTTCCGAATTTTTTATTTTATCTTTCTTCGGAACTTATATTTTCTCATTTTCTTTACAAATTTTTCCCTAATTTTCTCTCTCTCTCTCTCCTCTAAGAAAATTTCACCTAACACAAATTCTTTTCTGAGGACGAATAGAATTTTGTTTTAAAAAATGATTTCTCTCTGTGACATTGAATAATGTAAAACTGTACTTGCTATTGTTCGTTAATTTGAAATATGAGAATCGTAATCACTCTAAATCCATACTAATAACAAAAAATGAATTTCAATTCGAAAAGAAAATTCTTGTTTTCTTAATCCTTTTTAAAAGTAAATATTCTCCTTTAGTTAAATCGTTAAACAGGAATTTTTTTAAAAAGCAAATTTATTTTTAAAATGCACTCATTACAGTCTTTTTTTAAAAATAAATTTGCATCAAATTACATTTTAAAAATATATTTATTTTCAAAAAAGATGAAAAATTCCTTATAACTTCATTTAAAAAAAATATTATTTAGATGCACTCATATAAATACACTTAAAACTAGGTACTATAGATATTAGGTACTAGATTGGTACCTCATATTATATGCACGAACATTTTTAGCAGAATTTGTAGGTATTTAAAAAATGTTTTATTTACCTAAAACATGAACACACTTCTTTAATTATATCAGGTACATTTAAAAATTATTTTATGCCTCCAAATATAACAGATGTTTATGTTTTTCTATATATATATTCTGAGTGCCAAATATTTTATCAAAGTGACCTTACGAAGTCCAAAATAATACTGCCAGTTCCAAAAAAGGTCGAGGTCATATATCGCACCGATGATTAAGTAGGAAAATTTGAAAATACGACGTGAGTGACACTCTTTATAATCCATAGCAGGGGTGTCCAAATCAAATGACCTTGCGGGCCACTTTGGAAAAACATTATAATCTCGCGGGCCGCACATAAAAATATGTACCTCTTTATACGGTTTGGAAACAAAAAAAAAAAACATTTATTGAGTGAAAATTTAAAACAGAATGAATTATTATTATTGTTTTCATTATTTTTCATGTATACAGCCATAAATAATATAATAATGTTTATATAATATAATAATGCAATGATCAAATAATGTTTAAAATATTACAGTTGCCATTTTCTTGAACATTACGGTGTTCCTATTGAATTGATCTTTTGTTATTCATTTTTCAAATTTGATAGTGCTGTCATTCGCAAACGATTAAGTATACATTGTCCTTTATCTTTACCGCCCTGAATATTTTTTTTTTAATTTTGAAAACATCTCTGACTGCCTCTTGCTTTTTGGGCACTCCAAACAGAAAAGGAGGAGAAATGAAAATCGCACACACAGAGAATCGTGTACCATCCATAGTAAAGGATATGCATAATGCAATTTGGATTTTATTAAAATAAGTAATTTATTATAGAAAAATCAAATGTAACTGTTTGAAAAAATATAAATCTGTTTTAATCTAAAGGACTTTTATTATCAAAAAGAATTTATTTTAAAACAAGAACATTGTATATATATATATATATATATATATATATATAAAATTCCCCTCAAATAAATTTCAAAATGAAAAAACTTTAAAAACCTGATATTTAAGAATTTTTTAAAAAGAGTCGGCGGGCCGCAACTTAAGTACTGGCGGGTCGCGTGTTGGACACCCCCTGATCTGTAGAAACAAATCAGGAATAAACCACAAATACTTTCTCAATTGTTACAATATATAATAATCTTATATTTATAACTTTCATAATCTTTTTTTCTCTTTTGAATTAACACTAACGATTCCTTTTCTCTACAAGCTGATATCCGATATTTCAGAACTTACAATTTTTGCAATTGTAAAATCTTCTGTATCATGATGCAAAAAAAAAAAAAAAATTTACTTCTTTTAAAAAAACACACCTAATAAAACATAATAAAGTCAATTTCCAAAAATTGATTTGACTTAGTAATTATTTCCTTAAATAATTTTATTTTAAACAGACAAAATTCATGTTTTATTAGTTTTTTAAATATCGCAGCGGAAATATGCGAACAAATCTACATGCCTCGTGTGATTCTCTTCTTTTAATTAAATATTATCACTGAGTTTAAGAATTTAACTTTTGAACTTACTTGGTGTCGTCCACGGCACTTGACCATGGTTCAAAATTACGTAGTCCGTCGCCAAAAGCCCTCGTGTAACTGAACAGTGCGACGTTAATATTTACTCACTCACTTTGAACTTACATGATTGTTATATAAATACTCTTCCCGAACATTAATCATTTATTCAAAATGTATTTAAAAATTTTAATTATTGGTATCAATATTCCTGGAATAAAAGATTTTTTAAAACAGAAATAAAGGCAAAGCTTTAATATAAACAATATTATATATAAAATCGGTTTTTTTTCGCTAGTAGCATATTACTAAATAAAGTGTAATGAAAGAAAATATAATAATATCATTGCAATATTTTTTTTAATTTTGTCGCTTTTAGAATAAAAAATTCTACAACTTGCGATTTATTCCAAACATTTTTCTTTCGAAAGTTATCTCAAACGTCCTTGTCTTTTGAGATAAAACTTCTGCTATTTTCGAACTCGTTTTCATTAACAGAAATTACAAACTACACTCATACAATTCATCTCAATTCTAATCAACGTCAATCCTGATAAGGAAGCAAATGTTATTTTGTTTTTTTTTGCATGCACAACTGCCTCTAACACACGGTTTACATGTACATGATTTTGATAGAGGTATTTTGCTTTTTATTTCTTTGAAAAGATTTAACTAAATTTGTAAATTCTCTTACTTAACGATAAAAACTCAAATGTATAGTAAAACTAACTAAAATCTATTTCTAGAAGACACAAAAAAGAATTACAGAAAATAACAATTCAGCCTTACAAAAGAAGAAAAGAAAAGCATATATTGTGAGATTCTGAATTTTCTGAATTTGTATTTAAAAAATATACAAATAATTAACACGATTGGAATATAAACAAGCTTTTACTTTAAATTATACGTCTTATCCAGGGGTGTAACTACCGCCGCATCAATGATACGGGGCCTCCAAGCTACAAGGGCCCCAACATGTGCAATCAAAAAATCGTAAAATGTTAAAGGGGTCGAAAAAGGACCCCCAAGGAATTTTGATACAGAGCCCACTCAAGCCTAGCTACCCCAGGGATCTCATCCTTATTTGGGTATGTAGTGATTCACTCAAGAGATATTATGAATTTTCTGACATTTATTACAACTTTTACACAGTATTTATAATTAGAACATTTTTATGGGTTTCCCTACGCAACACGTCTTTGAATTCTCGCGCGCGAATTATCTCTGGTTTGTTCGAATCACCGCTTTTTATTTTTCGCATCGAGTACCGGCAAAGAAAACCATTCATTTCACTTCAGTATTATACTTCGAACTGAAAACGCTAGGCTATTACAGATTAAATTTCATTGTATAGCAAATTATACATCGTAGTATGAGTGATGGTCAAAAGATTCATAAAGAACTCTCGTGACTGTATTTATATGCATATCAGGTGCGTTTTTATATTAAAATGCATTATAGGGAAATTAAGTACAATTTTATTCATTGAATTTATTTCTTTTCTTAAAAATGGATGTCATTGGTGCTTTAACTGTTTATGCATTATGTTGTTGATACGAAGAATACTTTATATGCATAGAAGGCAGCACATGGATTTTATAAAATATTAATTTGTACCTATTTATAACACCATGTTTTTCATGCTGTAAAAAGTTATTCATCTGTCCATTAAATTTGAAATAATTTGAAGGAATAGCAGATATAATAACAAATTACATTTTATGTTATAGTGGTTGGTAAATTTAGTTTATAGTCTGTAATATGACTAAAGCTTTTGAAAAATATCATCTATGTATGTGCAAGTGTAAAACATTTTAGGTTGGTTCAATTGCATTTATATATCAATTATTTTAATTTCAAAAGAAGAAGCATATAATACTTGTATGAAAAGTATTTTGTGATTTTTATACAAAAGCATTGGAATTTCTAATATCTTTTATAATGCAATAAAAATTTCCATGACACAACATGGTAAAATTCCTACCATAAAAAAATCGTCATTAGACAAATGTCGATGTAAAATTTCTAAATGAATTAACTTTTAAATAAAAAAAATTTAGTCTAAATATATAAATTTACTCGTATATTTAATTTTATGAGATGTTTCAGATACTTTGCTTTGTGTACGCTTGGAAATCGTAACAATTGCATTAAGTTGATATATTCCATGATGTATTTAAACAAAAATAAAAACCGTTTCATGAAAAAAAAAAGCTGGTGTAATTATTTTTTGTAAAAAAAGTACAATAAAACATAAGAACAATAAAACAGAAAATACAAAACAGTAAGTTACGTAGTATCGTTTTTCAAAAGCCAATTTACATTTTAGAAAATCAGTATCTTAACTCTTAATGGTTCTCTTTTCTTCGGAGATGAAAAAAGGCACTATATGCCAATAAGAATTATATAACTATTCTGAATTTTCAAAAAATTCACAAAAGCATACCCATTTCCTCATTTTTTTTCTATCGCTTATTTCGAAGATTATTTGCAATTTAGATAAAAATTAAATTCTAATATCATCTAAAAAATTATGGGATTCTTAAGATTAAATTAGGTGTAAATTATATCTTAATTAATGCAGAAACGTTAGTTTTTTATTTAATATTTCTTAACTTTTTGTTCTAGATTTTCGTTTGATTCAAAATGATAGATAACTAGTTTCTGCTGGAAAGTGAATAAATAAATATTTTCAAAAGCTAAAAAGTTCTCTGCAATTCCATTCACTGTATATATAAATTTCAAGCTATTTTGTACTTAAATTAATTCAAAATTTAATTTGTAATTTTTTTTTTTTTTTTTTGAAAAAATTGATTTTTGTTTCTTTGTGCATTTTTAAAGTTAGAAAAAAGCTATTACTTTCTTATTTTTTATTAATCTCTTGTCCTCCAAAATTACTATTCATAACAGGATAACAAAAATAAAAAAAGGAATAATAATAAATCTTGAATCAGAATTAAGCGTTGCGTAATTATACTTTACTTTCAATTTATAAAAGTGAAGTGTGAAAATATACCTAACAAGTAATATAAAAAAAAAAAAACTTCTTAAGTCAATTCCTACTTTGAATGGATGAATAGAAAGTATTTTATTGATGATTGAAAATTGGAATAAGATATATACAGTGGGCCACAAAAGTGTTCGTACACTTGCAATTTCTTATGAAATTTAGTGTTTTCGACTAATAAAAATTAATATATTGTAATTGTAATTTTTTTATTATATCTGCAACTT